>JAVLUX010000010.1:23224221-23399221 GCA_032164185.1 Moxostoma hubbsi
GGAGCTCTCAGTTGTGTTGCATCATAAACACACCGTTTTTAGGTTGCTGTGTCAAGTTAAAGGAATAGTTCACCCAAAAAAGAAAATTCTCTCATTTACTCACCCTCATGCCATCCCAGATGTGTACAGGGCTGGATATCGTTAAACATTTTTCGATATCGATACCATTATCCTGACTTCGATACCGGTTCCTAAATGATATTTTTTTCGATACCAATTTTACGAAATCCGTTTTAAGAAGATTACAAACATTACATCAAAAAACTTTGGTTTTATTTTTTCAGTTTGTTGACTTTTTTTACTGACTCAAAGACTCATCTCCTGAGCCTTCTGGTCTCCTCATGCCAGGGTCGGCAGGGGAAGAGGCTATAACAATGTGAAGAGGAAAAAAAAAAACAAGATAGCTAACCTGTTAATTCAGCCAACCCTAAGTATAAGTACGGTTTAACAAGACAACTATTTTAATGTGAGTTAAACTTGATCAGTTACTCTCAACCTTAAAGCATTTTTAGCATCGATTAGCTAGCTATTTATAGCCATACATCCAAACAATATCTAATGTTACGTAGGTCCCAGTTTATAGGACTATGTCACCGCGCACAGAAACATTAATTTAACAAGTACACAAGCATGTACCACTACAAGTTAGCTGATTTAGTTTGTTGGTTTGTTTGCAAAATGTTAACCTTACCTGTCGGTGTCCCAGTCATAGCGCCGTTGCATTCATCAGTAGTTTTGGAGAAGGACTCGTGTGGTGGGCATGTTGAAGGAGGCTCTGTGGACGCACCGGCTCGGTCTTCTTGCAGACGAAGATGGAGCAATTTTCTGCTCTTAAGTTTATTCCGTGCACTGTCAAGTGCTTCATCAGATTTGTCATGTTCCCGGTCTTGGCAGCAATAATCTTGTCGCAAATATTGCATCGCGTGCTGTTGGCATCGAGCCTGGTGAAATGTAGCCACACTTTTGAACTTTTCCTCATCTTTTACATCTGTGGGGGTTGGGACGCATACACACTACAGCCTCACATGTGAGCCACGTCTCTGAGCTTAACCAGTGTTAACTAGTGTTTTTCCTTGATGCCTAAACACAGCCAATCACCAGCACTTTCAGATTTGGGCACATCTAGCATGCTATATGCTTCTCACTGACGTTGACGGAATCGAAATATGGACGACAAGACATTTGATACTCGATAGTTTAAAGACAATTCGGTCGGTGCCTAAAATGTATCAAACTCGATACCCAGCCCTAGATGTCTATAACTTTATTTCTTCAGCAGAATACAAAGGAAGATTTTTAGAAGAATATCTCAGTACTGTAGGTTCTCACAATGCCTGTGAATGGGTGCCACACTTTTGTAGTGGCAAAAATCACATAAATAAGCATAAAAGTAATCCATATGGCTCCGGTGGTTAAATCCATATCTTGATATGACCATAAAGGGTATGATGGGTGTGGGTAAGAAACATATAAATATTTAAGTCCATTTTTACTATAAAGTCTCCTGCATGCTCAGTCATTCACCCCTTTAACTTTCACTTTCATATTCTTCTTCTTATGTTTTGGGTGATTCGCATTCTTCATGCATACACCCCCTACTGAAGAAAATGGAAATAATTAATAATGTGATGACTTTTTTGATTAGTAAAGTAATTTAATACAAATTTTACAGTGATTACAGAGTAGTAATTACTAATTTGTCGAAAATAATTTTTTTGGGTGTCTTACCCAACACTGTGTCCCTTAAGGCCAATTCACACTGCCCCAACAAACTCTAACAAACACCAATATTTTAAAGTTGGCTGTTAGATTTAGAACATTGAGAAGCATGACCATCATTGTCAAACTTCCACAACAAACACCAACAGAGTTAAAACACTGGCCAACAAATGTGTTTTGGAGTTTGTTGGGACAGTGTGAATTGGCCTTTACAGTGTCCTTTAGTTGTTGTCAATGTGGGGGCATAGCATTGGGTTTATCAGTGTTACAGGCTACAATCATTTGTTTCCCTTTCTCCTTCTCTGTGAAAGTTTCTGTCTGGTCTCAGTTCTGTTCTGACCTCTCAAATTGGCTGTTAATTCAGTTCATGACAGAGTTAAGCAAGCTCTATTTTAGGTGTTTTCATGCGTCATATGTTTTACCACCCCTTTCTCTGGCCTTCCTCTTTGAAAACACCCCTAACTTTCATCATGTGTCTGCTGTGAGCTGCCATTACACAAGCAATTGATTTGACACTTGCTGGATACTCTGTAGGGTATGGTGATACAAAGTAAGGCTGGTATAGCATGTATAACATCAATAAATATGGTGTATTGAAATTGCATTTATTATATTGCATATATACTGTATATTGTTGCATGTTTGTTGTTTACATGCCTAATTTGTACTTTTTCTGAAAAATATTTACTTAGATATGTAGATCAAGTGCTAAAATGGTACCTCTCTTTAAGACCTGATGCAGGGACTTTGACAGTAGCGTTTGTTTGGTCAAATGGCTTCTTTACAGCATCTGTGTGATTAGAATTATATGTTTCTTTTATTGTTTTTGATAAATAACTGACTGTAGAAAACAGAAAGGCTATTAAGAGACTTTGTTAAACAACAAATGGTTTGCTTGGATCTAGTCTTTGGAGTCACATAACACAGAAAGTGTGAAAAATATTACTCTCAGCATGCAGTGAAAAGATCTCTGTGCTGAACTTCTTCGCCACTACACCACTGAAACACTGATGAGTAAAATCTAAAAATTACCAGCCAGTGGCTAATCAGACATTTTTTTGTAGCAAATAGGAAGTATTTTCACACATCTGAATGTTGGGGATTGCAGACAGAAAGAAAGAGCAATCTTGGCATTTTAAGATATTGACATTGGGATTGTACAAATTAAGATTAAGTAGAAAATCAATATTTTTGCGTGGCCCTAGATCCAAATGCATGAGAGAGGTCCAACATGTCTGTGAGAGAATCCATGAATCATGCAGGATCAGTTTGTCTCTTTTGTGCCTCATAGAAGCATCTCTGACAGCACTGAAACTATAAAGATATATTACGGTACATGGATCTAAGTATCGATAAAATATCACGAGAAATTGTATTGCGATATTTCAATATTTGATTGAATTGACACAGGAAAAAAAAAAGAAGCAAAGTGCGCAGAGCTCGCCGTTCACATGTCCGATCCTCGCATGGCAACACATGACTTCAGGATTGCGAATTTTTAATTGAAAACATAACTAAGCACTAATTGTTCAGCTGTGGGGGCCAATGTGACTCTTTTTATTTCAGAGCAGACAATTAGGAATGTCTGGTTCGACAGCTGTCAGTTGTTCTGCTGCACATTATGTTTTTTGAATTATGAAATATAATTTATTTGATCACTTTAATCTTTAATCACATTGTTCTATCCAAATAAGGGAATTTTAAGACAATAGAGAAATGGCAATCATGAATGGCATTTTTGAGTCTCATTTTCCAGTACGTCAGTGCATTATGTGAGCTCGCCAAATTAATTGGTCCCGTCACCAACCCGCACAGTTGAGTCAAACCATTTAGAGCAGCTTAAAGAGTGTGTTATTATTTTATTCTAGCTGTGATGTATGCGTGCTGTTTAAAAGTTTAGACTAAGTTTTTGATAGTGAATGCAAAATGTTCTGGTTTCACTTGATTTTAACATTTGTGTAATGGCAAATGTTCTTGGTCATTGTGGGTTCATATTGACACAGTAAAGAAGACGAGGAGGAGCCACTTATTCTGTTACTGTGGAGATGACAGAATGGCGGTGGGCAGTTAGATATGTCTTAACTGCCTCAAGATTTTCGAGCAAATGTTTTGCTTCTGCCAATATTGAGAAAAGTGATTGGATTACCTCAGATTCAAGGTAGATAAATTGGTCAAATTTTCGAAAAATAAATCTAAAAATTGCAAGCTACAGCAAATAATGTGGATCGTGGTTGCGATCGTAAAATCCTGGAGGGACTGTGTAACGGGGTTAAGGGAGAGGAGGAGGCGAGAACCGGCTTGAGAATATAAATTATATTTAATTAAGAACTTAAACCAAAAGACACAAACACACACATATGACGGACAGTTGCCCGTAAACGCTTTCTCTGTCTGTCGCACCACCCTGCCTGATAAGGGTCCCGGTGTGTAGATTCACGACCCGGCCCTGCCCTCCACCCTGTCACATTCCTCTCTCATTCTCTCAGGCTGGAGCCCCCGGCATGACGTACTCCCCCCCCCCCCCCCCTTTCCCTGAGGAGGGCGTGCCTTACGCCCTGTCTGCCAGCAGGTCATCCCCACTTTTCTGAATCTGGGAGGGGACAGGGGGAGGGAAACAATAATGATTAGTATAGGGGGCACTCCTAGTAACAGTGCAGAACCCCCTTTATCCCTCTCGGAGGCTTGATTAACTTGATATGGGGCCGGTGTGTAGAATCACGACCCGGCCCTGCCCTTCGCACTGTTTATGGGTTGCATTGATGTTAAGTACACAGTCCTTTACCTTTGTCTTTTTTCAGATTTTCAAATACTTTTTTGCTTTAAATCAAAGTTTGTAGCCTTGTGATTCACCTCGGAGCTGGTTGGTTTGGTTCATGGCTTTAATGCTTTTATAAAGACTTTTATGTAATCCCTATGGGAAAATAATGCACTCCATTTAATTTATCCTTTGCTAAGCTCTGCCTTCAACAATCTACTGGCCAATCTTACCCTGCAAACTCTTGCCGGCTGCCGTATTTTCTGACCAGCCAGGTGGGGTTGTGGATCGGGAGGGGGGAAAGGAATAATGGGGGTTAAAAGTTGATTCTGTACATATATGTTTTGTTTTTCTGTTTTCATTTGTTGGAATCACTAAAAAGTGTTAATGTTTAAAAATATATATATTTTAAAATATATAAATATAATATTCAGCATTCTCCAATAACAATTTTTTCTTCTGCAGTATAGCTCCTAATGAAAATTTATTTGGAAAACAAACCAAAAAAGACAAATCTAAAACCTTTTTTTTTGTTTTTTGCATTGTATAATGGGTTAAGACTACACTCTCTCACCTTTTTGGTCACTTCGATTCATCTTTAATGCACAAAAAAAAACCTCCCTCTTCTTAATAGAGCTTGAATGTGAGCTGTTCTTTCTCCCTCTCAGTCAAGCGCGAGCTGAAGTGCTGCACTCCTGCGTCATCATTAGCGTTTCAAATGATCTCAAGTTGCATTAAATAAGATCAAATGACTATTTGACAACTGAAATCTTTGTCGACAGTTTTTTTTATTGTCGAAGTTGTCGATAACGTTGACTAATCGTTTCAGCCCTAGTAGACTTCTCTCGCATGTTTCATAGTGACAGATCAAGCACTAGTAGGAAAGCTTGTCAGGCATGTCAGGGTGGGGCTTAACTAAAGGTCAATTTGAAATATAATTTTTTGGACAAAACAATGCCTCAATATTTGATGTTACAAACAAGCTTTCATATAATAGGGTTGGTTTGTTTACTGAAATGTACAAGTATTTTGTCTCAAAGCAACTCCATTTTTATGGAAACTCTATAGTAGAAAAGTGACAAATACACAATTTGTTCTGCACACAATAATATGAAATGATAAAGCAGCTTATACTTTGAAAACAAAATTGAGGATATATATATGTAGCTGTTGTGAAAGATTCTTCAATCAGTAATAAAGGGAAAGAATCTGTTTGCAGTGCTCATCAGTGTTACCAGCCTACAACACATTCAGGAGACACTATGCATCTCATTCTGGCAGTTGTATTCTCTGAGTGTACAAAGCATCTCTGAGTTCTTAGAAAACATGTGTGCAGTACGAAATAATAAACAAGTGAGCATATTTATCTCTTGTTTGGGTTTATAATAGATGTATGATAAATTTCTCTCTTTCTTTTAGTTTAAACTTCCCTTTTTGTAAATCCCCTCTTTTAACCCTGAGCATTTGTTTATGAAGCACTTGATCAAGTCATACACATGGCCATGTATCCTGTAACCTCTAGTACATGCTCATACACTGGTGAGCAGAAGCAGGAACATTAATCAAGGGAAGTAACCACCCCTTCCAAATCTTTTAGCCTTCAACTGTCCCAGCTGTTGAGCTGAAATAAATGGCAGCTTGTAGCAGGGATGGAATGACCATCAGGAATACCGGGACTTTTCCTGGTCGGCAGGTCAGTTGCATAGCATGCCACTTAATACTTAAAGTGTGACAAAAAGGCACTACTAGATTAAACCAAACAGCGTTCCGCTGTGGGCTGCTGAGACTCATAATGATATGCGGGAGCGCCTGAGCCAAATGTGCTCGATTTTTCCAGGACTGATTTTTACTCCCAGTCCAGCCTTGGCTTGTAGACATGCACAGTCGCTGGTCCTGACATCTTGATCTATTTCCAATGGTTTCTGGATGCTTGCCCAGGCTTTTTGCCCATTTATGGGCCATTAAAACATTTATATAATGTGATGTGTTAAGAGAAAGCCATAACTAAGGCAGACTTTACTGTGTGGGAAGTGTCTTGTTGACTTTGATTAGAGGCAGAGGGAGGGTGCGTCTTGCTCTTTGAAATGGCAGTGAAATGAATTAGACCTATGTACTGCCATTTACCAAAGGATTTTACAGGCTGTGATGTAGGGATGGGCATTCATCAATAATTTGGTATTCAAATCTTTAAGCTCATAAAAAAATTTAGATTTGAATATTCTTTTATTTAATTAAGGTAAGTAATGAGAAAGAGACGTTTTTAGTCATAAAGGTTGCGTCACCATTAAAAAAAAAAAAACAAGCTTCTAATTATAATCAAAACAAGCTTATATTATGTCCTGTTTGTGTTTTTATATATATATATAAACAAGCAATGTGTGAAAACCATAAAGAATAGAATGAAAGCATTTGAGTTCACACAATGCGAAGAAAAATAAACAGCTAATGAAGTAGACTGATGCAGTTAACGTACAGGATGAGTATACTCATACATTATACTCGGCAAACTATACTCATTTATACACTCCAGTTGAAATGATGGAATGTCCCTTACCTCAGATAGCATAGTCTATCTCAGATGCCATGTTTGTTGTTTACAGAAGCGTTGCGAGGATTACGTTGCTATGGGGACACTGCTTTCTGACGGGCTGCACATATACGATAATAAAGTGTACACTGCTTATCCAATATATTTAAAGAGGAACCCAGCTTTCTCACAGTAAGCCACCTTCTCACAATAACCCGCTTTTCTGATGTCCATCTGAACGTACTGAGTGACAGAACAGTTTGCTCAACAAATGTGATCAACTTGTGTCCACACTAAACAGCACCACCCGGTGAATACTGTTAAAACTGCCAGTTTTAGTTTGTGTGTTCAGGATTTATCATGCATCTCACTGTATATATGGCCAGCAAAGCAAAACTTTGCAAAAATTGGAATAGTATTTTTACTGTTCGAATAATTATTGCAGAACAAATATTTGAATATTCGACAAGTTGTGAACATCCCTACTGTGAAGTGGTAAAATCTAGTCTACACACTGTCGAACAGATTAGAACGCAAAATTTCATTGTCCATTCTGTTTAATTTGAAGCGTATTGAAGGAGATAAAAGTCATAATAGTATTTAAAAAATAAATAAATAAATTGTCACACATTATACATACATTTCTGTATATATACAGTGAAATTATTTATTTTTCACATATCCCAGCTAAGCTGGGGTCAGAGTGCAGGGTCAGCCATGATTCAGCGCCCCTGGAGCAGATAGGATCAAGGGCCTTGCTCAAGGGTCACACAGTGGTGTCTTGGCGGTGCTGGGGCTCGAACCCCCGACCTTCTGGTCAGTAACCCAGAGCCTTAACCGCTTAACCGCTGAGCCACCACTGCCAAAATATGTTAATTTAGTAGAGCTGTCAGAATTATTTTAATAATTAATAGTATTTCTTAATCGCAATTAACACATTTACCATTAATACAGCATAAACACTGGTGTGAAGGGTGGAACCTTTGTAATGTGTCCGCCCGGATTCAGTACACTGACACACATGCCACAAACAGACACACAACAGCACCAGAGCCCTTTTACTAAAATTGCATAACGCGGTAGTCCCATAGACATTCTATGGGTGGAACTGTCTTAACACGCCGTTATGACCATTATGCTCTCTCCTATGATTGAGCCGTGAAGGTCTCATTAGATAAAAGAATCTCAGTGATAAAATTATGGGAAAGGAGCTCTTAACACTATTTGATGTACAAAACAAGCCCAGATGGGAATTTTTGAGCCTATGTAAGGCACGTTTTAATTACCACAGAAGCACACCAAATCTCAACTATCATCAAAATGCAGAATGAGCCGTTTTTATTTGCAAGTTCTTTTCATGGTGAAGCTTCATGATTGCTGTAACAAAGTGGATAGCCACAGTTTACCGGCAAATGAATATTGTGGAGGATGAGAGTTTAAGGGATTTAATGCCCATTGCAATGAATATACAACCTATGTGAGGACTAGTTCCTTCAATTAGTCAAACTCCCTCTTAGACATTGGGAAATGTTTAATGTTACTTGAATTGGGGTTATTTTAGTATGGAGGACAAAGCCTGCAAAAATAATAAATAAATACATACATTAATAAATAAATGTAATAATAAGAAAATAAATAAAGGAATAAAAGTCTTAATAAAACAAATATAATTAGTTTTTAATGAAAGTTATTCCTGAATTTATTTTTGTAGACTTTTTTCCTTTATTTATTATTTTCTCTTTTTATTTTTATTCTTTAAAACTTTTTTTATTCTTTCATTTGTTTTAGTTTTTTATTATTATGTATTTATGCATTCATTTATTTTTATATTTATTTATTCCCACCTGTATTTATTTCCATATTGAATCCCCATATGTATTTATTTTTGTATTTATATTTATTCTTACATTTCTGTCTCTTGTATGATAATAATGTGGGCTGGTCCATTGGTTTATCGTAGATTGAATTGTTTGCTAAATGGAATGTAAAATGTTTTGTGATGGGATCACAGAAACCACATACGAATGTGGTCAAATACGCATGTGTCCACATTGCATTTGAGGAATGCAAACGCTAATTCGTCCTGTAAAGCGCCACCCCTCACCTGTCAACCAACCGCTGTGCTAAAACAAGAGTTTTAGATAGAGAACGCAAGCGGTCACAGGAGATGTATTTAAGGCCCCGTTTCCACCTGGTATTACGATGCGTTTCAGGTGATCCAATCACATGTGGTCAGGTGAGACACATGACTGTTTACACCTGATCACTTAAATGTGTCTCCTGTGACCACTTGTGTTGGGATTTGGAGTGGAGGGTCTCTGTTTCACGGCGACATACATCAATCACTATGTCAGTGTGTTACTGCATGATAATAAAGTGCAATAAATTCAGAAAACACAAAGAAAATGCAAAAAAAAGCATCTCGCTGGTTCTCTCAGATGCGGTTGAAATTTAGTCTAAGCACAAATACAACAAGTCAAGCAGAACGATCTGTTTTTTTTTTTATAGATTACCTATATTAAAGGAGCTTCAGGTGGTCATGCTTGTCATCTGTTTTGATATCAGACACAGTAAAGAAGATCCGTAAGGCTCTCATGATTGTGTATGTATCAGCTTTTTAAAATTTTCCAATCAGACAGCATTTCCTTTTAAAGCTTTGATGGCGGCACTTCACTGCTGCCGAGACACATACAGAATGGATTATCATTTACACCTCAAATGTGATCTGGTCACATGCATTTTTGACCACACTCATATGTTGTTTTTATGATCCGATCACAAAACGGTTTAGACATTTACATTTATGCATTTGGCAGATGCTTTTATCCAAAGTGACTTACAGTGCAATTATTACAGGGACAATTCCCCCTGGAGCAACCTGGAGTTAAGTGCCTTGCTCAAGGACACAATGGTGGTGGCTGTGGGGATCGAACCAGCGACCTTCTGATTAACAGTTGTGCTTTAGACCACTACGCCACCACCACTCTAGACCCTGTTTAGACATGTATTTAGGGCTGACAACATGTGATCAGATCACCCATAACGCATCTTAATACCAAGTGGAAATGGGGCCATAGTATGTAATATCCCCTCACTTTATTGAGAACTACCTTTTCTGTCAAAACTCAAGTGTCCTTATTAATGTTTAATTTTACCAGCTAGAGCAAGCTCAAAGGCAGTGTGGGCACCTCTGGTTTATCTCTCTTACACACGTTCTAGATGTGACAACAGGGCCTGCTAAGTGTATAAAAGGAAAGAGGAAGAGATTTATGATGCAGTGTATGTGTGTGTTTATCTGATAACAGTGGACTTTCTGTATTTGTGTGTGGCTGCGGTTGGAAACCTTATTTTCATGTCCACACCTTCATTTTGCAGATTTTCATAGTGATACAAAAAAATCTATATATTTTTTACATCAGCCCGTATCTAGAGGTTTACTAGGGGGCAAACAACCGAAGGTTCTGGAGCCCTATTGTATTTGTTAGGATTTTCTTCTAATTATTATTCTGCCCTAAAACTGATCGTGCAGACCAAACCGTAAGACCTAGAGACTTTGGGGAAGGATAGTACACTGGCTGGCTAGCCATATGTATGAAATCGGCACCATCGGCCCAAAGGTGGCACTATAGTAAAGAATCCATATACAATTTACTTTTTGACCCATAACACTTGAACCATAAGTGCTAGAAACAAAAATAGATTTTTTTTCCTGTGATTCCTTGCATCATTGCTATTTTGGATTGTTTGAAAAGACAATCCAAAATAGACCATTTGCCCAATCCGAACCAACTCAGTGCAGAGTCCCAATATGAAAAGGAATTTTGTACTTTTGGTTCATCGTTAAATGGTACACCAAAACATACGTACACACACCCGTCCGCCCCTAAGTGGTGCTATAATATCTCATATCTCCTCAACCGTATGGCTACAATCAAAATTCTTGAATCCTTGAGTCAAGCCCTACAAAACATATATCTCTGATTTAATTTCCATCCATATCATTTTTCTGCTATTAAGAATTTTCTGGGGGGAAAAAACCTGTTCGAACTCCTTGTCCGGTTGTCTGGTTCACACGAAAATTGGTATGCATCATCTACTGACCCTTCTGACAAAAGTTATTAAAAATTTGATTTGTCAAATTGTACCCGGCGATATTAGAGATACAATTCCTTCAGTAGAACGCTCTTTGATTCATTGACTAAGATCTCTATTCAACACAAAGGCCAAACTTAACAAAACCTGCTACACATTTTCAAAAGGCTATGTTGAGGATGCACGCAAATTTTCGTTCAATGCTGCCAATAGGGGGCGCAACAACTAAAATACTATAATAACTCTGCAGTCGTTTGATCGAAAAAGTAAAAATTAAATATGCACCTTCTTTGGTTCAAGTGCTAACATATACTTAACATATGGATTTGACAAATCAACAAAAATGGCCACCAGCAGCCAATCAAATTTCAGCACCTAATAACTTGAATTGTGAAAGGTCGATGGTCATGAAACTTATTATACACAAGATGGGTCTGTACACGAAGCTGTGTATAAAATTTGGTGAGAATCAGGCACACGGTGCCACTATAATAAGCAAATGCATGTTTGTGCTAATAACTCTTGAGCCGTATAGGCTAGAATAACATTTTGTAATGGCACGTATATTTAAATACAAAAACTACTTTTTTATTTGTCCTAGGCCATTATCCCAATTCGGAAAAAATGTTGTATCTACCATCTAGAGACCCTCCAGAAAAAAACATATCAAAGAATTTTGATAAGTTAAATAGTTCGGAAGATATTAGAAAATACGTTTTTGAGTGTGGCCTGTAATGACTAAATGGCCTGTTTCTTATGAATGAAATTCTCAAACTTATTAAAACTTAAAACACATGGACAACATATGCAAAATTTCATAAATTTGCGATGCTAGGTGTCTATAAATTAAAATCCTATTTGTCCTACTGTGGTAAAGGCAGTTATGATTAGAGTTATGGTTTGAGTTAAGGCCCGGGAATACGGCTTTCAGGGTTTGATCATGCACGTCATGTGCAAAATTTCATAAATTTTTGATGGTAGGGGGCTCTATAATTTAATAAAATCATATCTTTGCTACTGTTAAGGCAATAAAGGTTAGATTAGGAGAAATGAAGTTTTAATGGCTCAAACATTTATGGGCACACACCAGGCCTTCAGATTTCCACCTCCTATATCAAATTAGGAGCTAACGAATAAGAACTTTTTAAAAGTAGTGTCAACAACCCTCAAATTGTTTAAAACTTAAAATAAATAAGTAAATAAGTAAGTAAAATACAAGGAACATCTAGAATGAGAATGTAATGTGTCAATCAAGAAAAGAAGTTAGATATTTAATATTTCCAGTTATAGCACCATTTCAACCCACCCTCCTAACTTATCTTAAAATTATAATGAAAACTCAAAACCAGTGTCCCAAGATAAAAATAAATATTAGAATAAGGGGATAAGTTTGATGCAATAAAGATTAATTTGGAAAAATTAATTGGGTTAGGACGAAAAGAAAATGAAGATAGAAGTAAATAAAGGTTTAGGATTAGAGTTAGGGTTAGGGCTGCTTGATTATGGCAAAAATCATAATTATGATTATTTCGGTCAATATTGAGATCACGATTATTTAACACAATTACTCATTGACATTGGAAACGTCATGTATTTATTGAACTTTAAAAAAAGCATTTTCGGAACTTGTGTCTGTTCAGAACACACATATTAGCCACCTGTCAATCAGATAGGGCACAGTTATTACTAGATCGCTAGCGAATTACGTGCTCTGGATTAATTTCAACAGCAGAGTAAGAATATGAACTTTCTAATAAATTACACAGGCCTAGGCTATCACAAATATAGCCAGTTTTTTTTTTTGTTATTGATGTTTTAATCAGTCTGCTTGACCGGTCAGGTAAGTAAAATTCTCTTTCACTTGCACCTTCAAAAATCCACTTGTCCCAGACAAGCTTTAATGTCAAGCCCTGATTAAATATTGTATTCAGCATTCTCAGATTACAATCTGCAGTATCCTAAAGTAAATGTACGTTGTTTTAATGGAATTTTAGATCATATTTTGGAAAGCAAAAAAGACTAAAGCCAAAAAAGATTCATCAAAAAGTATTTTGTTCCAGTGTGTAATAGGCTAAGACTACACTCTCTCACCTTCAGTATGTTCACTTCGATCATCTTTAACTCACAAAAAACAAATGTTCTCTTCTTAATCAGTTACTACAATATTACTATAGTAAAACCATGGTTCATTTTTGTTAGGGCCCTTAACTAAAAAAAACCTTTCTCTAATTACTAACTCAACATTTTTAACGTATATTCAATGTTCAGAATCTGTACATCACTATAGAAGAAATAAACTTGCTATTAAAATGAACATGAGAATGGATGTCGTAACGCGACTCGAGTATTTTAATCATACGCGGAAATCCCACATCTTCATCAATGGAGTAAGGGTAACATAACTTTGGCTATGAACACCCCTTATGCTTTAATTCTTGTTTCATGTCTATCCGAACTAGCACAGAGTGCCTGTTTAAAGATGGAATGGATTGTGTCTGTGTGCAGTTTCGGGCTCACCTGCGGCTCTGTGCACATCACACGCTATATATCCTCGGGTAATGTCGCCATAAATAGCTAATCAAATATCGATGTATTACTCACGTCGAGCAATGTGTGCAAAGAGTGCCTGTTTTGTAAAAGTTTTTTGACCATTGCTGTTGTAATTGACTGCATAGAAAAAGTTCCCTGACATGAGACTTAAATGATGCAGGAGCTTGTTTTCTCCGCTAACCATTTTGCCAACTAACGCATGCAGAAATGTGATTTAACATACTACCAGTTAATAGGACAGTTTCTCTCTGTAGAAGGTTGACCCAAGTGAAACACATGCAGAGTTTGTCCATCTACAGAGCCATACAGGTGCATTAGTGGAGGTTACAACTGCACGTGTTTATTTGGCGCTTTATTGGATCCAAATGCGTTATTAAACTAGAGATGCACCGTGAAGCAAATGCTTACTGAACCGTGGCTGGCGAACCATACGGTTAATTTTTTACAGAGAACCGTTACACCCCTAATCTCAACAAATCTGTAGTGTGAAACTACAAACATTTTTATAGACATAAACATATTCATCATAGTTTCAATTTTATCTGCAATACTGAGGACCACTTTTCCACTCATCTCTCTTTCCCTCTCTTCCTCTCCCACAGGAGGTCCATGACATTCTGCGTGAGTACGAGCTCAAATACTGTTTTGTGGACCGGAACAAAGGAACAGGTAATTGGCCTCCTTTAGTCAATCTACTGCTCTCATGTTTCTAAAGGTTCCCTTAAATCTCAGCCATCAGAATAATTCCAGGCCTGTCCAAAAACACTACACATTTGCCTACTCGATGTACCTGAGATGTTAATTTCTTTTGGTGGTGAATGAGCACTTCTATTTTGAAGAAAGGTCTCAGCTCTCTAAATGGAGGAATGTTGCCTGTAGCTTTGAAGTAAAGTGAAGCTTGAGGGGGTTTTGTATGTGTGTAATTAATGTAACATTGTTGAATTGTCCTCTTTCTATTTCCGTACTAGCTAATGGATCAAATGTGCACACATGCGATATAGCTTACTTAACTTAAGTCCTATCGTATATCTTGAACCACTCAACAGCAAAATATGCCATTGCTTACATTAATGAGCAATGTTCCTGGATCCAAAGAGCTGCTACTTCTACTGAAATTCCAGAGTATTTGAAAACTCATGTGGACTTTCAGAACAAACCAAGCTTGTCATAGTAAACCATGCAGCAAAACATTTTTAAAGTCTTACTTATGCTTTTATAACAAATCTTACAGCATAAATCGAGGCGATGTTAGTTTACTTGAAATTGATCCTTCTAGTTCACAGATATGAGTTTCACTAAAGAGGTTTTTATTTATACTTAATTACTCCAAGTATCATTTGTTTGACTCCTTAATGGTAAAATAAGTTAGTATCTATTTATGTTGCATCATTTGCAAAAAAATGCATCATTAGAATTTCATAACATTATTTGCCAACAATAATGAAGATGTATTACTATTAGGCCTGGGATCAATGCCTTTACTCTGATGATTTTCCTGATGATTATCGATATGTATCAGGATATTTTCATCAATAAATTGGTCTGCTTGTCTCGTTTTTGTCTTTTGTAACATATTTCAAAACACAACTTGTGGTAGTGTAAGCGGCAAAGTAAATTAAAGGGTTGCACACTGGATGCATCTGGTGGATGACATGCCTCATTATAAAATTTGAAACAATAATTTTCTATGGAGGTATGCACACATGCCAACTCTCACCATCACAAATATGCAGTGCTATGCAGCGAAACTTGCATAGTTTTCCTTTAAGTTTGACCCAAATCATTATCAAAGGAGAAACATTATTTTCTCTAGCCATCACTGGATGATATATTGTTTAGATGTATTTTTCATATAGCCTACACAATGTATTTTCAGTTACAATTATGTCATTTTGTGGTTTGACAGCTTGAATGAATGAACTATTCAAGACTGAATAAAGAATTTGCAGAATAAACATCACCATTTACAAACATTCAGTTTGCGCAGTTACACTAGTTTCATACACTAATCTGCAAACTCATCAACTTCACTTTGTTTATTCTTGAATAAGTACAAAATCATGCTTCAGTAAATGTTATAAACACCCTTGTGGTCTCCTAACGCTATTATGCCAGACTGAGTGAATTGGAAAGCATGCAAATTCTAATTAGAAACTTAAACAAAAAGACAAACACCCAAAGGTGTCTGGCAGCTGTCCGTAAATCTCTCTCTCTCTGCAGCTTTCGGTCGGCCTTTATCCCTCTCTTGATTAGCCTGATTAGGGGCCAGGTGTACGGAATCCCGACCCGGCCCCGCCCTCGCCCTCCACCCTTTCACAATGGATATTGCATATATTTAGTCCAACACAGTTTCATAACTTATAATAATAAGTTATAATAATTCATACAAGGTGGCAAAATTGTAAGATGTTGTGCAACATTTATTCCCATACAGGCCAACCAATCAACAAACAGAATTTAAAATCGATACAGTACAGGCATCAAATATTAGCTGGCTTCATGTCCAACACTTTATTAGGTTTAGGGTTAGGGTAAAGGCTGGGTTAGACTTTATGGGTAGGTTTGGGTTAGAGTTAAACTTAGGAAAAACTGTTAGAACATTCGTTGGTTCGTTTATTTTTCTCTGTTAGCCAAAAGTTGTACAATTTTGAATGAACCAACATGTACAATTTTGCTATCTTGTGCAATTGTTACTACTTTTCATAAAACCAGATTGGTGTAGTGCCGTTCAGTGAGGTGTGACCAATGTACTATTTTACAGTACTTTGTGCACCAATTGATCAAAATTGATTTTGTCACATAACACACATTTGAAAAAAAAACCAGACCTTATTCAAACTAGCACCATGTTTGATTTGTGATGCGAAGGAAAAAAGGCTGTGAGGGTTAGATTTACAGTCTCTTCAAAGGCATGCACTGTATACAGCTGTATATAGGTCCTAGATCACATCTAATTTTCACTACTTGTGTTTTCTGGAGTTTTTTTGTCTACAGAATTCATTTTTTTATAGAGCTGAAAGCAGTAATGTCTGTCATAAGCCCTTAAACATATGAGGATAATGCTGAGGATTCTGCTGGATTCAGTGCTTTAATCACAAACGGACTGCAAATGATTATTGCACGCATACATTGACAATACTGTGGCTGGTTGAGCAAAAGTGAGACTTCAGAAAGACTTGACAGATGAAGACTGCATTCATTCATTGTAAAAACAGTGTGGCTGGATAAAATAGTACAATAAAGGAACACAGTCCATATACTTTCAGCATTCAGAAATAAGTTTGCATCTTTCTGACTGTAATCACGTATATACTGTATATATATATATATATATATATATATATATATATATATGATGATTAGGTTGACTGTGAACTGAAAACAATTATGGGCTGAGTTTGAAATGGCAAACTACATATTGCTCTTACTATTTCTTGTAGCAGAAACAGTATAAGTAGTATGTTTAGTATACCATTGTGATACCATTTTTGCTGTAACACACCCCAAAGTGGCAGCTCTCTGGGTGATGAGCGGCGTTAAGTGGATTTTTTCCGTACAAGTGGAAACGTATGTTAAATGCAAAAGCTCTGTCTTAAGTTAATGCTAGGACAACAAACTTCCATTGAAGTTTAATGCAAGACATTTGTGCAGTAGATGCAAATCTGACCAGTACAGTCTGATCAAAATTTAAAAACACATCTTAGACCTGCTATGATATGTATGTAGCTTACAGATTACGAGTCCTGTGAAATGCCAGAAAACAACTTGGTTTGACATATTTCTACAAAAAAATCAATACTAATTTCTTATTGATTTTTTCCAGCTTGTTGAAGGTTATTATATTTTGACCAATAGCAACATGTTATTGTAAACATATTTAGCTTGATTTCCAAGACATAGCAATGATATAAACATCTATTTTTGTTACACACATTGCCACACATTGCCACTACCAAATTGAGCCTCAGCAGCAAATAACTGCAATTGCAGGTGTAGATTTCACAAGTGGGTATTTTACACAGTCTAGTGCTAAACCTAAGGCTGATTATCAACCTGCACCTTCATGTAATGCTAGGATCCTGGCCTGCAAAATGTCATCAGTGCCTAAAACCCCTGGCAGCATGGCCATCATTGCCATATGCTCTAATTAGCAGTATCTGGAGATAAAGGTGAAACACAGTGATGATCTCACCCTGCAGCCGCTCTGGGCTTGTCACCTCCTGCCAGCACCCCAGCAGAAGCTCCGGGGTTAGGGATCAGAGTCCAGCGTGCCTGTGTGAGTTACGCTGGTTGAGTGGCAGAACTTTTTCTCTTCAGTGCTGGCCTGAAACTTGCGTTACTGATGTGTTAAAGGGATCACCGAAAAATGTATATTCTAAAAAGGATATGTTAACTTAAGCAAAATGTTAGCCTCAGTTATCATCTACTTTCAATGCATATTTTTCCAGACAATGAAAGTGAGTGGTGACTGAGGATATCATTCTGCCTAAGATATTCCACTAAAGAATGAACGTCATATGGGTTTGCAATAACACCAGTGTGACTAAATGGTCAAACATTTTTTGAGGTGAGCTATCCCTTTAAAGGTGCCCTTATTTTTTCCCCCAACTAAAACATTTTACATTTAAAAATTTTTAGATAAATTTTTTTTTAAATCATGTTCACTCACATGAGCTTTTAGACTAATAAAAGATGTTTTATTTTACATGGAGCAGGTTGCCTCATGGGGGCAGGCATGTTTAAATCAAATGACCAGCCGAAGACTACTTGCTTTATCTCAATATCCCCCCAGAATTTGGACACTTTCGCTCTATGAATAAAGTTATGTGTGTGAAAAGCGCATTTCTGCGACTGGAAACTTTGCTTTTGCTTGATGCTGCATCCATACCACCAGGAGTCAGTACAAGTTCAAGATAACTGTTATATCGTCAGGTGCAACAACAAAAAAATAACGAGTTTTGCTGCATCCACACCACCTGGTGTCAGTATAAGTTCAAGATAACTGTTATATCATCTGGCACAACAACAACAACAAAAATACTGAGTGCACCTTTATAAAGTTTAAAAGTTAGCAGAGTGGATTACATGGCTAACAGACCTGCTTTTTATGGAAAACTGTAACTGTACTTGAAGTTGAGTTACTAAAAGAGCCGTGGAGGGTAAAAAGATGATGAATTACCAAGGGAGGAAATGAGCAAAGGCAAGGAAATATTGATAGAGACTGTATGTAGAGAGGGAAGGCATTCAGGGAAGGAAGGAAGAAAGAAAGAAAGACAGCTCATATGATGGTGAAAGATGAAAAATAGAAATCCAACAGAAAAATAATTCTTGTCTCTTCTGGCATGCTGCCCAGAATTGAAATATGCTCTGATATTCCCAATGCTGGAGAATTACAGTAAGGGAATTACACACCTCCCTCTTCTTTCTCATGTTATAGTTGCATTGAGTTGCATTATGAATGTTCCTAGGCTAAATGATCTGTCCATATGCTTTTAAGACCTGCCAGGGAAGAGCTGCTTTCCAAAAAAGAAAATGGTGACAATAGTGGCAAGCTCTCATTTCAAACAGCCTTTCTAAGAAGCACAAGTTAGAATAGTTTCCTCAAAGCTGTCACATCTGGCAAGTTCAGGATCAGTAACATTGTGATTTAAGCAGGTTTGTCTAGCTAAACCTTCACAAGATCCACAGCAGAGTGTCAGATCATGGTTGCATCCTCCGCTGTATAGTGCTAAGACTTGACACGCAACAGTTGTCCGATTTACTAAATCATATTATTTATGATCTACACAACAAAATTGTGTTTCTTTTCTAAGCTTGTTTTCTTTGCTTTCGATTACTGTAATATCTAGAATGTGCACTCCACTAGATTGCATTATGTAGGGTGAACGTGAACCATCATGTATATTCAACAATATGGGCAAAGGGGGTTTCGGCAGGGTGTTTGCAGTTCCCAGCATGCTTTGCATGGGACTTGATGTGGTGAGTAATGTTAAAAGAAGTTTAATTTGATGTATTTTTGAGCAAGATGATAAAAGGTGGTAAAGAGTGGAGCTTTTGCTTGAAGACTGGTACACAAACAACATGCTGTATGATGCTTTACTCAAGAAGCAATTAGTACTTAATATTTAGCATGCTAATGTATAATATTATTATCTAAACGATAACTTACTAGCATAATATTACAACATAAATCAGTAAATCATGTGACACAAAAATATTATGTAAAACTGAGTAAATTAATTGTTATTAATTGTTTGTTTTAATTGTTAGGGACACCTGTAAAGTTACATTGAGGCTACTTAAAAACTTTAACCCATTATGTTGAAATTACATGAACAAATTAGGTTTTCTGACAAAAAATTCCAAGAGGAAAAATATGTTGATATAATTTAATTGATTCATGTGGAACCGATGTATTCAAACAATTTTTTTTTCCAGTGAAGATCGGAATTACATGTGCAAATTGCATTCAGCAGTGATTTTTTTAGGCAAGTTTGCGCCTCTGCCTGATCTGCATACTAATTCCTTTAGCTACACCAGCACAGACAGCACATGCAAATAACCGGTGCTATTCATTACCGGGCATAATTCATTCTTTGTGAATTCCCCCCAGATTGCAAACAACACAACCTTTTAAAAAACCTTAAAGCCTTTTTTTCCTTGTCTTTTCAGGTCTAGTGTTTAGCTTGTTTATATTTGTCGGCTAGCTGGTCCCCCTGACCAGCTGACAAGTGCCCAAAACCTCTCTAAAACCAGCATACAAGACCATCCAGACCAGCTAAGCCTAGCAAACCAGCTGATGATGTTTTTTATTATTATAATTATTATTATTTTATTTGTTTTGTTTTCAACAGGGTATGGAGGTCCTGTTCTCTCTGAACCCATGTTTCTCCACCCAATGCTCAAACAAGAATTTACAAGAATTTATTTATGAATTTACTAAAATCAGCTCAGTTTTGCTGAATCCCCTTTAGAAAGTGAAAATGTCACTTGTGTGTGTATTAATCGGTCACATGCCTTTAAATGCCAAACAAGGCTGGTGGACAGCGCTCTCCTTTAGCAGCTGCAGACACTCCAACTTTATAAATGTTTGGATTGCCTGGAAAGGAAGGCAGATTCTCTTTAGAGCTACTCCAGTAGTATGGAATGTAAATTGTTGTCTGACCTCAAATGTACTTTGTCTGCAGGTGTTTTGCGTTTAGGGGCCTTTGACAGGGATTTAATTAGCAAATATATTAACATGAAAAAAAATATACTATTTATATACTATTGTTTCATTCATTTTCAGGCTTGTTTCGACCTTGTTTTATCGTTAATATAAAAGGGAAATGTATCTTGTGCCTCTAGAGGCACCAAACGGAATTGCAAAAATAATAGCTCTTTCCATACAGGTTTCCCAAAACCACTCCCCACATCTTTGTGCTCCACCCACCTTCCATTGTTAGGACAGATAGGTAGTCTTACCCCCAAACTTATGCCTTTGATTGGGGAAATATTGACATGTTGGGTGGCTCACAATAAACAGAGCAATGATTTGATAGCATCAAAAAGCCACAATGTTGACACTTTTTCAGAGATGTCAGCATACAAAAGGCTTAATTATAGTTGCCTCTGCCCATCAAACATTATATGAGAAAGTATTTGATAATAACAACAAATGATATGATCACAAGATCACTATAAAATGACAGAACACTTTTCTAACTTCTTAATTATTAGAATAACTTATAATTTCTTATAGGTCCATGATTTCTTCTGACTTCTACTATGGATGATATATTTTAGTTTTTGAATTATGGATTAAAAAAAATAGTTATGAGCTGACACTTTATAGAACTTCAGTTCATTGTTCAGGGATTTCTGCATGCAGGAACAGAGCATGTGAGCGGAGTGGAGCGAGTTGTCGCTCCACTCAAATATTCGCTCATGTCTGATCGCTCAACTCTAGCACTCAAGTTCAAAATTCATTGCTTTGCTCCTCGCTCATGAACGGGAGTGATGAAATGAGAAAAAAATTGGAAAAATTCCTCTGTCAATATTCTTGTCATATTGGCATACGACCCAGTATTTCATGGCACAAATAACAACTGCACAAACAATGCCTTGGTGTAGGCTACTATAAAAATAAATAAAATAGCCTGGTTCTCTCTGCCCTAGAGTTTCTCATTTAGTTTAATCTCATGCTAATCATCTATGTCAGTCATTTGTCCTGACTTTTTGTGGGCTACATGTTCCCGCACCGGTAACGATAATATAACCATTTACTAATCAAACGCACGAGAAAAAAAAATCTTATCCTGTAAAATGTACATGTTGGTAAAAAGCCAGTGAATCTGCACTGTCCAGCCTATGAACCCTTTAACTCATTGTTTCTAAAGTCCACCAAGTGTATGAAGTGGATGTTGGTCATTGAGAAGACACCAGAAAATGTAAGATGCTCTTCAAACCTTCATCTAACACTGGCTGTTGAATTTATGTAAGAAAGCAAGAGACCCAAGGGCAGAGGAAGAGTTCACAGTATTTATTGGCAATAAATTAGAACACAGCAGGGCTGGCGAAGCCTGGGGAACCCGGCACCAACTGCTGCAGGAAGGCGGTGAGTGTGTTTGTAGATGTGTGTGCGTGTCATGGTCGTGTAGAGAGCAGATCCGTAAGGAATCCTCCATTGAAAAAAATGTGTGGGCAGAAGGAAAAGCGCAGCAGCAAACTGAAAGGTAACCGTACTCCAGACACACGGGCAGAGATGGGCAAAAGAGAAAAAGAGAGAGAGAGAGAGAGAGAGAGAGAGAGAGAGAGAGAGAGAGAGAGAGAGAGGGGGGGGGGGGGGGAGAGAGAGAGAGAGAGAGAGAGAGAGGAGCAACAATCTAGCAATGATTATGACATAAAGAAGGGTTGAAGTAGGCAGAGAATCAACGGCGAACAGGTGCTGTCAGCACGCTAATTAGTGGCATGATTAGCGTTCACATGTAAACAATCAGTGCTCCCATGGAAACGCCAATCATGCATGCCGGCAGCACCTGAGACACATGAGGGAGAGAAAAAAAAACAGAACGAACCGGCGAATTTAGTGGGACCGGACAGTTTGTACTGATTCGTGAGAAACAAATGATCATGATTTCTTTTGATTAGAAAAATTAGAAAAGGACACAAGTACTAATTTTGTAATTTGGGCAGATTGAATGAGAAAAATATGTTGAGCCCTGCTTTTCACAACATATTTTTCTGAGGGACAGATAAAATTACATAATGTGTAAAGATTGTGTATATTTTTAATTCAAGAGTGTACTGTAGGATTACTGGCTTGCTAATGTAACCAGCTCTGTTGTATTTTGCTAGATATTCAAGTCAATTTCTTCTAATTATCCCATATATAGTATATGCACATGTTTAATACGTCATAATTAATCAACACAGCTTCTGATGGGGTCAGTTACACCTGACGCAGTGTGTAAATCCAGTCGATACTCCCAAATCTGTGATTTATACAGACATTGCTTATCCCTTGTGAATCGATGGTAAACCTTACAGATGCCAACGGTTGCCTAATGAAATTATTTTACTTTATAAACGTATGTCTGGGGAAACTAATCTGTGTTTTGAACTTCCTCTGTGCCCTCACCTCAATGTAGTCTGTTGTTGGAATCGGCCATTGTGAAAATCAGTTTTGTGAATCACACCGAGTTGAAACACTGCCTCATCTCTGATAATCCACTCTGTTAAAAATATTGGATCTAATACAGCTGACAACACCAGATATTTGTCAGTGTAGAAGCACACACATATTAATGTGGCCTCATGAGAAATGTAGCGCATTATGGTAGGAGCGGAAAGTGAGCACCTATTGAGTGGCCGGAGCTGAGCGCAGACTTGTGAAACCCGCTCCTCGCTCCAGTGAAATTCTTATCACTCTGCTAACAAGCTCAGTACAGAAATATATGAGAGCTGCTGTCTTTAATACACTGAGGTATTATCTGAAAGTATAGTCACTCATATAACCCACAGCAGTGGTGGAAAAGTGCAGAGCAGAAAGTAATGCAAGAGAATCTACACAGTAGCATCTTTAATTGAATTGTCAGTGTCTAGGAAAGCCATTAGAGATAAGACCTTCCCCTGTCTCTCTCGCTCTCGCTCTCGCTCTCTCTCTCTCTCTCTCTCTCTCTCTCTCTCTCTCTCTCTCTCTCTCTTTCCCTTTCCCCCTCCCTCCCATCTGTTTATATAACTGCATGACTTTCTAGTACAATTTATGTACATTAAATCTACCTTGTGTTTACTTATTTCTGTACCCCTAATGGAGATGGTAAGAATGGTTTGGGAAGACGTTTTTCCCATAATTACAGAGCCACAGAAGGGGTGTGTTTGTGTGCGTGAGCACTGAGCAGGCACGCACCCTCGTGAAGGGATTTGCTCTGGGCTGTTGCTTCAAATCTTTAGGTAATGAGGAATATTTATCTTCCATCTTCTATGCAAAGTTTAGTCAAGACTCACCTCAGTGAGCCCAACAAATTAGCTCTGTGTTTTGAAAGCGTTTGTTAATGGCTGCACATTATGAAACATAGACTATTAATTTAACATTCGGAACCCACCTTCAAATGTTCCCATCCACATAGTTATTATAGCGTTTAAAATACTCACTTGTTTCAGTTGGGGCATCCATTCCATGATGGAATTCTGGAGGAATGTGTGGTGTTCCGGACTGACAGCGGCATGACAATGGATGTGGTGGGCATAGGAATTAAAGCTAAACAATGGGACTTTTGTTTAAATGGCACAGTCCTGTAATGAAGACATATGTGGATCAAAAGAGTTTATCCTGCTTTGGCTCTATCTACATTGGCTCAGTAGGCCCAGTAAACATGCCAAACTATTATACTTATTGCTGTATTTTGGAAATTGCATATAATCTTGTGTCATTTTTAACCATCCAATGTGGTTTCCAACTAGGGACAAATGGGCCCCTTGGGGGATACATAAAATATTAAACAAAATATATATAACGATAAACAAAATGTGTTTGTATATATGATGCATGAATAATATATTAAGGATAATTGAATGCAATAACGTGTAATGTATTAGGTAATAGTGTTTTAACAACAAGTTATTCATGAAAATTATTGTAAAACGTTAGCGAGAAAACCTAGCTTTTTATATTCAGGCTTCCAGGGTTTGCTGACAGTTTGGATTAGTGGAGTAAAGGTTAAAAAAAACCATCACATTATAGTAAACTATTGCTATTTATAACACAATTGTTATTAGTTGTAAATAGCAGTAGTAGGGTTAGTACAGTGCTAAGTCTAGTATAGAACAAAGTATATGCACACAGTAGCAACAGAGTCTTAAGGCCCCAATATACTTCCGGAGAATTTCTTCTTCATTCAGGGATAAAAATAAGTTCTAAACTGCCAAGCAATGATATGCTGTTTGCAAACATTCCGACACCCCCCACAGTGCTATGGTAAGCATTTAGAAGTGCATATAAATATGAGGACGCTAAATGTAAAACCTTAAGTTTGAGTTTAATTCATATGAGGTCAGTAAAAATGTTGTTTTAACCACTTAATGATGATTTAAAATAATATAATTGCAGTAGAAAATGTTTAATTTCCACCGATTGCACTCTGTTATTGTAGTTTATGATGACACTGATACTACTGATAGGTTTATCAAAGAGTGTTAATATTCAGAATACAGACAAAAGAATGCTGATTGAGGTATATCTTACTTTGAGCAGATGTGTGAATGGCTTTCACTGCAGATGTCACATGAGTGAATGGGCACTTGAGAGTATTTGAGTACATTTGATTCCTTTTGTAGACTAATTAAACAAACAAACATAACATGGTCTTGCACGCCAGTTTGTCCATGTTGAATACAGACTGAAAATTTTAACAAAGTAGTTGGTGGAGCTTCAGGTCACACTTACCGATAACATAGACCAATGGCAGTAAGGTGTTTTGCAGCCGGTTAGAATTTTTCCTAAAAGTTTGCCCAGGCAAGCTGTTACGAACCACCAAAAACAAACCCCAAAACACCTTCTTTTTGGCCAGATTTTGTTCTAAAAAATGTCATACCTGTTCGTTCTTCAATTTGGTATGCAGTATATCTGGGCCTTTAGAGTGTATTAACTTTGTGCCCTTATATAGTAATCAATTAAATATGATTTGTGAAATTTCTGCACTGCTAGCATCCCCAAATGGATTAGCAAAAATAATGATGGTTTTCAAACAGTTATCCTAAACACAGTATTTCTTATAAGATAGTATTACAGTAATACCACAGTAAACATTAATAATTGCCTTCAAATATTTTTGGAGAAGAAATATACTAAGGACTGAGAAGGTAAAAGGGGGTAATTGTGCAAAAATATAATTTCCCACTCTGAACTCTGAACTGAGATGCTGGGTTCGGTAAATAAACAATACTAGTTTTGATAACTGCCAGCATTATTTAATTAGATAAACTTCTTACCCTCCCTGTTTTATATTTTATTATAGTTACGAAGAACCTTTATTATATTACTGTGTACAGTCAAAATCTTATAGAGAACTCTTAGCAACATTTTCCTTTACACTGTATAACAAGAAAAAGCTTGTTGTAATTAGTTCTTGACATTTGGGTTCTGCAGGAAATGTTCATTATACTCATCATAAGTACCTTTTTTATTAATGGCATCTGTAGTTCCGATGCAATCTTTTTTTGTGCTGAGGAATTCAGTTATCACCTATTGACTGTCAATTAAAACTTTTCCTGCAGACTAATGCAGTGGAAATGTCTGTACACTGTAGAGTGTTTTCTCAATGCCTTATTGACCGTGACGTTGGAAGTGTTATTTAATGAAAGTCTCTCTCTGCCTAGCCTCATTCAATGGGTTAGCATACAGCCCTGCTGATTGTGCCCAATTATTTTAATAGACCATCAATGTTCTGTTCTTTTATAGGCTACTGCACTAGACGTGATCATGAAGGGCTCATATCTGCCCTTTTGAAGTAAAAAAAATAAAAATTTCCCCAGCAGATTCTGAAAAGTAGCAATTAGGTATGGTTATGTCAAGGTATCTAATTAAGTGATTAGTTCCTGTTGCTCTTTGAGTTGTAGCATTACCTTTGTGGTGGTTTATGTGGTGAAGGCAGGCTGGTCCTGACTGATAATGTCTATTAAGATGTCTTATAAAGAGCAAATTTATGTTTTTTATTTTTAAGGGCAAGCAATACTGTTCAGAATGATAAGAAACCTTTAATAAGACAAAATGGCTGGGAATAGATATTCGGCATTGCTGAAAATATATTTTCTGACTGGTAAATGTCACAGTTTGTCTTAACAGTGTTCAAGGACTCTTATTTTGAAGCTCTCTCCTGCACTACATTTCCCAGTATCCACTGCCCTTCTTGTTGTCCCCACCTGTATGCCATTCCCTCATTAAGTTTCCAAGTGTATATATATACCCGCTAGGTTTGTTTAGAAGTGGCCAGTCCTTGAATTGTTATGTTTGAAGTCTGATGTTTGTAGTGTTACAATTGTATTGTTGAGCCTTTAGTCTGTTCCACTCCAGCATATGTTCAACTCCTGTTTATGTGATTAAAGGATTTCAAGCTCCTACTCCTGCATCTCCTCTCTTGCTCTTCCACTGCTTGGACCCCAATCGTTACAGTAATATAATAATATCAAGCCAATATGTTTAATTCAGTTCTGCAAACCAGTTCGAACTCTCTGTTTTGATTAAAAGCTCTGATTAAACAAATGTTTTCTTCATATTTTTCTGTCTCATCACTCAAAATTCCTTACGTTGCATTTTATTTTGCATTTACATGTTTATTAAAAAAAAAAAAAAAAAAAAATATATATATATATATATATATATATATATATATATATATATATATATTTATTTATTAATTAGGGCTGTCAATCGATTACAATTTTTAATCGAATTAATTACATGGTGTCCAGATTAATTAATAGCGATTAATCGCATATACAAATATTTGCTGAGAAAGCCCCTCATATTACAATAACTTTATACAATAAATTAATACAATTATACAATAAATTTATACAATAAATTTTACAATAAATTTATATCAATATATAATTATACATAGTTATCTTTAAATAATTAAAAATTATTTATATTTATATACGCATATATATGTGTGTGTGTGTGTATATATATATATATATATATATATATATATATATATATATATATATATATATATTCAGATAATTAAAATGCTTTACAATACAAAAAGAGACA
The DNA here is from genome assembly GCA_032164185.1 of Moxostoma hubbsi. Lineage (NCBI taxonomy): Eukaryota > Metazoa > Chordata > Actinopteri > Cypriniformes > Catostomidae > Moxostoma > Moxostoma hubbsi. The sequence goes on from JAVLUX010000010.1 coordinate 23,252,119, forward strand.
ATACAAAAAGCGGCTTTAGAATACAATGTATTGTTTACTACCATATTATTGATCATAAGTCAATCATTGGCATACAGTTCACAGCAATCCATTTCACAAGTGAATTTGTCAATCAGTTGGAGATTTATTATGGGCCTGTCAATTTACACCTACATTAGACGTCTCGGGTGTGTTGTGTCATAAACATAAAATCTTTTGGTCACTGTGTCACATATATATATATATATATATATATATATATATATATATAGTTGTCCTGTGTCTTTGAAGAATGTAGTGTACACCTTTGTATGAAATCTTCGTGTTTTTTTTTGGCAATTTCAAGCATTGTATAGACTTCATTCCTCAAAACAATGATTGACTGATGAGTTTCTAGAGGAAGCTGTTTCTTTTTTGCCATTTCTGGCCTAATGTTGACCTGAAGACATGCCGGACTATTGCATACTGTGGCAACTCGAAAACCAACACAAAAACAATATTAAGCTTCATTTAACGAACCAAATAGCTTTCAGCTGTGTTTGATATAATGGCAAGTGATTTTCTATTACTAAATGAGCAATTTAGCATGATTATTCAAGGATATGGTATTAGAGTGATGGCTACTGGAAATGGGGCCTGTCTAGATTTGACCAAAAATTACTTTTTTGTTTTTTTCAAATAGTGATGGTGCTGTTTTTTACATCAGTAATGTCCTGACTATACTTTTTGACCAGTTGAATGTTGCCTTGTGAATTAAAGTTTCCTTCCAAAACAGCAAAATCTGTACAATATTCCAAACTTTTTGCCACCGGTCTATATATTATAGGGCTATAAAGTAATTAATCGCACAGTTTTCTGTGAGTAATCGTGATCATGGTATATGGTACATTAAAACAAACATTTAAACATAAACATGAATAGATTTAATTTATGTCCTTGTCTCAAAGAAATTACAAGAATCATAAATTCAGGTAGCTCAGCAAGTAAAGACGCTGACTACCTCATCTTGAGTTCTAGTCCAGGGTGTGCTGAGTGACTCCAGTCAGGCTTCCTAAGCAACCAATTGGCCCGGTTTCTAGGGTGGGTAGAGCCACGTTGGGTTAACCTCCTCGTGGTCGTCATAATGTTGTTTGCGCTCTTGGGCATGTGGTGATTTGTGAGTGGATGCCAAAGAGAATAGCATGAAGCCTCCACAGGCGCTAGGTCTCCGTGTTAACACGCTCAACAATTCGTCCTACGGCCACCCGGATTGATTTGAGTCATTACACCACCACGAGGACCTAGAGTGCATTGGGAATTGGGCATTCCAAATTGGGGAGAAAAAAAAAAGATGAATAAATTCAAAATGTTCAGGTTTTTTATACAAGTATATGTACTATATACATACCATAAAATCAGTGGACATGCTTTAATGAAAAGTTTGGCAAAATCTTCTGGCATTTTCCAGTGAACTTTTGTATAATAGAAGAAAATTGGCAGATTCAATTCATAACAAGCTTTAATGGCAAAATGAATTGCTAATGCATTAGACACTATACATACAGATAAAAATAGAATTGAATGCTGAAGTTTAAAATATCAAAACTATTATTTTCTCTGGCTGCTGTTCAGTCTTTATTGCGAACAAAACACACTGGGTGTCTCTCACACTTTTTCTCTTTTGACACAGATGCTTTTGTTTCAGATGACAGTGTGTGAGCGTTTTAGGTGATGCGAAGAGATATGGCAGCTTGCCTGTACCTCTCCTACACCTAGCTCACCAATTGCAGGTGAAGTCTCCATTCTCTGTACTGCAAACCTGCTGCCCTGTACATGTTGTTATACTGGTGCAAAACATAAACATTTAAATTATTAAATATAATTTTTCCTTATGTTCATTTAGTAGAAGAAGACGGTATGAAAAACCTTGGTTATTTTTTACTAGAATTTTCTGTATTTTACTTCTTGAATTAAACCAATTGAATCTAATTGGCTACAATAACAATTTTGGTTGAAATGCTGATTCCACTGATTGGAAGAAAATTACCCTTTTAAGTAATTTCAGATCAAATACATAAATATTGAGAAATATAATATTGTCAAAAGGTCGAAAACTTTTGTAATATAACTTTTAGCTACATTGCCTGGCCCAAGTACACACCAAGATGAACAGTTGTATTCAGCTTTCTGCCAGACTGAAACTGCCAGAATGAGCCTTAAGCTCATTCTCAAGCCTCTTGCAAGACGCAGTGGGTAACTACAGCTTTATACTCCTTTGAACAGTTGTGCGTGTCTTCAAATTATATTTTTCTAGAGTACTATGTCAGTTGTTGAATTAGTAACATAGTTAGAATACACTTTCTTGCACTGTACAGATCCTTCAAACATGGACATTTATGCAGACAATAGCATTGAAATACTCCATCAGTACAGCATGTTAGGATGCTTCTCATGCCTCTGAAAGCACTTCAGTGATCTTTCTCGACAGTGGCTTATCACACAGAGAGACAGCACAGATAACAGCTGAATTAAATTCCCAAAGGGAGGAAAAGAACACCATTAGAAGCCCACATGCTGTCATTTCACGCCTCAACTCTTGTTGTGTGCACTGTTGTTTGCTTTGCCCAGTAACTAAATGACTGATTTACAGCTTTGAAATTAATTGCCGTGTGAGTGTTCACACTCACTCCCAACGGACAGTTCATCAGCGACAAATCATAGCTGTTAAAACTACCAGTAGCTGACAAGTATGATCAATGAGGGAAACACACAGGAAACGACTGCCGACACTTGGCTCGTCTCATGTTGTAGTTGTCCTCAGCGAATCACAAATTCGCTGAGAGGACCGTTATGCTGTCCCATGCTGACACTGGTGTATATAATCACTGTTAAAGCATTTGTGTGAATCTCACTAAAACATGTGCAGGTCAAATTTCACAAAAATATCAAAAGAGAAAAAAGGAAATTATATTTTTCATCAAGCTTTCTTGACAAATAAACAAGTAAACATAGATACAAGCAAATTTGAATGTTTTTACTTCAAATTTCAATTACTCTAAATACTGATTCTCATTAAAGGAAAAATATGATCAAAAATCATATCATATTGGTCTGAAAAATGTTTAATTTTCTATTAGCTTATTGTATTTTTCATTTACTGTATATTGTAAAATGGTGGGGTAAAATGTGACCGGGAAATGTTCTTCACAGTTTTTGTGAGATTAACCCATTTATTTACGTGACGTTGGAATCAAAGCATGTATTTAGGTGATAATCAGAAGTACGTGTTTCAAAAACATCATGTACACACTCCATCTGAACAATCACCCAGCATGCAACATCTCAGTATCACAGATGATGAAGATAGAGAGAGGGGGCCGCAAATGGATACAATAGCGGCTTGGGGTTCTCGTTGTCCACTTGAAGCGTTAGAGGGGCTTTTTATGGGAGCGTGTGGGAGTTACCGCTCAGCCCGACAACCACTTCAGCCAGATGACTGATGCTGGGAAAGCAGAAGGAGATCACCATTAATTGATGCAGTGGCAAATGTAGGTGGCATTAGAGAAAAGCACACTCTTACACTCAAACATGCACTCGCAGGAGGCCAAATGCCAAAGTCGTGTCTGCTGAAGAGTGAAACACATTTCAATATTGAGGCTGCATAATGCTAGCATTTAACCGCTCCATTATCAAAGATCTTTCCCGCATGGTTTTAGCGGGAATTGTGCTGTGATTTTGTTTATGTTTCTGTACTACGACTCAGGATTATATTATGTCCTATCCAAATGCAATGCAAACCACGGCGAGCAACAGGCCATTTTGTAGTTTCTGTCTACAGGGTAGCCCAGCCCATTGTCAACTCTCATTTTATCAAAATCTTGCTCCTCTTGCTCCAATAAATACTGTACGTTCTGATTGATTGTGATTGTGCTGCGACATTTCACGTCTGGTTAGAACAGGTAATGCGATTGATCAGATTGCTATCTGATTGGGTATCCACATACCAGTTACAATTGGCTTCATAAATGTGTCTTTGCAAAATGTATAAAATCTCATTTATTATTTCTGTGGTAAAACAGAGATCACTTGTGATGATGCTAATGCAGATGATTTATAGATCATTTTGTTTTATGTAAGCTTGAGAGGGTTGCGAGTCATGGCAATTAATGTTTGAGTTTTACGGTTGCTTCATCCATGATTGTTCCCTCAGGTGTTGATTGCGGGGCTCCCAAATTTCTGAATGCTGACAAAGTTCCGTTGACGCAAGTTTACATATGTGGCCTGAAGAACCATATGGATTAACACTTGGCTAAATAAAGTCTTGAATGCCTTTCAAACCACCTCCTGGAGTGATCAGATTGCCATCTATCTCAAATGTCTTTGTAGGGCATTGAGATTTGGTCTTTTCATGATCAGATAGCTGTCCGAGCAGTAAAAACACATGAATGACCAGGTGTAAATATCCCCACAGGCTCATATATAAGGGTTTTTTTTTATCTGTTTTTGGATCTGTTGTTGTATGTGTTGCATGAACTGGTAATGAGGTCTTCTTATAGTTTGATTTCTTTTCTAACATTGACATGCTGTACATGTGTACACGGTTCTGAAAACCTGTTTTCACATAGGATGAAAGATGTGTGTGTCTGTTTGTTCTTTTGCATGCTAATCAGAATACATATTCTAGATCTACTGTATGGCAGCTGTCAGCTTTGCTGGGCATTTTCAGTGGTAATTGACATGCTGAGAGATATCAGGTAGAGGCCAAAATGTGGTTTGGTGTTGGGTCATATGACCTTGGAATTGGCATAGTTGTGATCAGGAACTAAAGGTATGTGTGAGTTTGTATAGCTCTGACCTGCCAGTTGACATGCCATAAAGCAGTAGCTGTATCACCATGTCTGTCTTAATGTTTGTGATGGTGTGCATGTATGTCTGCCTGCCTGCTTGATAATTGACATGCTGTAAACCAGCAGGGGAAGGCTTGTTTGTGCTCTGCCATTGAAAGCAGCCAGTTGGGGGAGGACACTCTGTCAAGGCACAGGCTGAAGGACCCATACTTGGCCCGGCACTGATGGCCTTGGTCTACAAAGATATTACAGCCATCTGCTAACAACGCCCAGACTGATCGGAGCCTAACAAGCCATAACGAGTACAGTATCGGGGCAGAGCTGTAGTCTACTCCTTGCTACAAACCCAGATGTAAATGAAAATCAAAGTGACTGCATGTGTCACAGTGGCTGGGGGTGGGGGTGTGGGGGGGGTGGGGAGTGGTGCAACCATTTAAGGTAGAGAATTGGTAGTGTCACTAGACAAATTGGGAAGTGGAGCAATGCAAACCACGTAGAATGGTCCATGACCATTGGGCTAAAATAATGCAACTAGCCAACAGAGTAGTAGGACATTAACACTTGACCAGACCTTGACAGCCATAAGACTGACACCATACATAGTCTAATAGCCAAATGACAATGCATGCACTAGCCAGCAAAGTAGAGAACATTGACAAATTAGCCCTCCTTCACAACAAGAACCTAGAAAGAGAGGGAGGAGACGTCCAAGTTGTAAACATTTACATTTACATTTATTCATTTGGCAGACGCTTTTATCCAAAGCGACTTACAGAGCCCTTATTACAGGGACAATCCCCCCGGAGCTAAGTGCCTTGCTCAAGGACACAATGGTGGTGGCTGTGGGGATCAAACCAGCGACCTTCTGATTACCAGATTACCAGTTATGTGCTTTAGACCACTACACCACCACCACATCTGTAAATCCTGGCGAAGGCGCTAGGGAAAGCCCAACCCAGGCAGATGTCCTCTAAGTACATGTCCTTAGACCATGCCCAGGAGGAGGCAATTTCCCTGGCAGAGTGAGCTTTATCTCTCAAACACTTATTGGCTGCACAGATCAATATGCCAGGTTCCCACTCGAGAGGAACACCATTCAGCAAAATCTTGCCACTTCAAGTCATACAGCTGCCTTGTGGAGTTTGCTCTGGCCTGATGTATGGTGGCAAGCACTGGTTCACAGTTCAGGTGACCAGGCACGTGCGCCGCATGTATATGCAGAAGATGCCTCTCACACCAGAGGAGAAGCTGGCCCATCATCTTTTTCATTAGCACGACTGTACCCTGTCATAAAAAAAATTGCTAAATTTGTTTTTAGGGGTACAATGGCTTGTCACTGGAGCAGTACCCTCAAAGGGACATCTGTGTACACTTAAACATGGGTACATTTTCGTACCCTTACAGCTTGTACCTTTGGTGTCTAACTTCAATTTCAGTGATATGGTACTAAAATGTGCCCTTGGAAAAGGTGGAAATTTGGCCTTTTAAGTGTACTGCCCCAGTGACAAGCACTTTGTACCTTATGAATAACAAATTTGTACACAGTAAAGCATGTAAAAAATGGCCAAATTCATGTTTAATCACATTTATTTAATAACATGAAACATTCAATAATTTCCCAAATTTTTGTTCACAATGTCACAGAATTAACACTTTAAACATCTCAGAATTACAGTTTGTCATCAAAAACAGTAGGACATATATAAATATATATAGCCATTTTGCTTTAAAAAATATTACTACACATTTCATTTTAAATTAATTATACATTAATACTCACCCAAATGTAAATTTTGGGAGCACATAAAAGTAGAGGTTTTAATGAACATCACAGGCTATCTTTTCAACACAATGGCAGTTGACAGTCCCTCACTTTAAAGCTTAAAAAAGATTAAAACAAACATGTGAACACACAAACCACTTCGAAGGAGCTTCTCTCATTTCAGTTTGAAAAAAATTAACGTTTGCCTTTGGACGTTTTTAAATTAGATGCACAAGTCACATAGACTACATTTATGACATCTTTAAAAATATCTCCTTTTCTGTCCCCACATAAGAAAAGAAAGTCATACAGGTTTGAAACTTCATGAGGGTGAGTAAAATATGACCATTTTTATTTTTCGGTGTTAATAGTCTCTTCTGGAACACAGGACGTCTTTGAATGATTCTTTACTCATATCTTTGCAGTAGCACTTTGCAGGAAGCATATGCTTCATATAGGGTTAAAAAAAGAAAGTATGCACTGAAGGCTGCAATTACCCCCTCTTTGATTCTTATTCCCCTGCACACCATCCATTTGCTCAGGACTTGAACCATCCTGGTAAAAGCCATTTTCAAATGGTGTATCAGCATCACACTGTAAGAGGAAAACATAATGTTAGAACAGTTTTAAAACCATGCAACATCTGCAAAAACAACTTTCCAAGCTTTACTAAATTTGCTATGACAGAACTTACAGTATTATGTCATTCTGACAAAACAAAAACATTTGTTTGACAATAAATACTATTCATATAATCTGCAGTAATGCCGCAGTAAATACCTGGAAGATCTTATGCAAGGATGTCCTGTCTTGCTTCAATGTATACTTTGACCAAAAGGATTTTCTTGCTGCAAGCTCATGTACAATAGTAGTGAAGCCCTCCTTGAAGCACTGGACAGTTGATGAATGGATTCGTCCAATTTCATCACATAACTGAATTTTTTTTATATAGTAATGGAAAGTTAATCATTCACATTAACTTGATATTAAAGTGGTCATACCAGTCTTATAGAAATAGTTCACCCAAAAAAGAACATTATGTCCTAAATCAGCCTTTTGTCACTCCAAACCTGTATATATTTTTCTTATGTGGAACACAAAAGGTGAATGTTTGAAATCTTCATAGTTTTTATTGGCCATAATGTGAGTGGATGGTGACTTAAAAAAGCTCAAAAAGAGGAGAAAATGCCATAAAACTACAGTAAGGCTGTGTGTCCACCAAAGTGTTTTTTGCAGATGAAAATGCCAGGTGCTCTTCTGAAAATGTGTATGAGTATTAATGCTATCAATGATTAGAAGCTAAATGTGTTGTGAAAAGCACTATACAAATAAATGTCCTGTAAAACATTACTGTGCTCTTGGCTAGCTAATGTGTTATACTACAGCAATCCACTCACCCCTGACACAGTTTCTTCAGACTTTATGACTGTTCCCAAATTTCTCCTTACTCCTCTCCTCCTCGAGAATCAGAGGTTCATGCTCCAAGAGATTGGTGACAAGTATGCTAACAAAAACAGAGAAACATAAGCATGTTCAAGGATTACAGGCAATAATTGTGATAATACTTGGATTAATTGTGAATAAGTCAATACTATGGCTGAAGAAGCAAAAGTGAAATAAATCAACAATATTTTTTATTACGTTGGGCATGCAGAATTAACGCTGGCATCTTTCTAATGGTAATCGCGCATATTAAAAATGATATTATTGTTCTTGTTCGGAAAACAGTCATAGCCGATACACTTGGTGTCCCAAAGCACCAGCTATCTGGCATGGTGAGCAGCATTGAGCGGATTTCTTTGCACACCAGTGGACACGTACCGTTACATGCTCAATACGCGGTGCAAGAAAGCAGTTTAAATGATGAAAACATGACAAAAAAACGTCTTGAGGTAGTAGCTCTGGTATAAGCGGAATGATTGTCTCGAATGTCAATTATTAAAAATGAATGCAAACCTGAGGCGCAATGGTCGCTATGGAGGACAAAACCTGCAAAATATTAAATAAATACATAAATAAATAAATGTAATAATAAGAAAATAAATAAAGGAATAAATGTCTTTTTATTCTTTCATTTTTTTTTTTTATTATTTATTTATGCTATCATTTATTTTTATATGTATTTATTCCCACCTGTATTTATTTCCATATTTAAATATCCCCATATGTATTTATTTTTATATTTATTCTTACATTTCTGTCTCTTGTATGATAATAATGTGGGCTGGTCCTGCTTACCATTGGTTTATCGTAGATTGAAGCGTATGCTCGATTACTCTTGACTTGTTTTGATGTTACGTTAGGTCATAGCCATATTGTGTATACTATAGCTATTTGTGGGGCTAAAAACATAAGAGCTTAAGTCAAACCAAGATTTATTGGTTATAGTACAATCACAAAATAAATAGGGAACTGTTTCTTTAACAAAACCACAGTATGAGCAAGTTTTATAAATGATATGATTTAACCTTATGCTTTTCTTTTTTTTCTGTGTATATAACTTCATATTTTGATGTCCGCAAATCCATAATATTGTTTTCTGTTGTTATGATTGTTCATTGTAAAAGATACAACAATGCTTCATTCCCCTGATCGTTTATGTGTGCATGTATGTATATATAAGTTCTGCAATAAAAAATAAATCTATAGCTGACGCTTCACATATATCTAGAGAGTTGCGCAACTTAGCGAATGAAGTCGATAACCACACATCAAATGACTATGTTTCATTTAGAGTAGAGGTGCTTATTGATGGTTTAGGAGAGCTGTAGGCCGGTATGAATGTTGAAGCACATCCTGGATTGTTAGACTCTCTGCAAAATGTTTCCCTGCATATTCTAAATCTGTGCGAGTCAGGGGTTTTTAAGGTGGGACGTCCATCTTATTTGCTTCCGATAAGTACTATTGAGCTGTCAACCAATGATGCACTGGAGCTAAGCAAGGACCGCCTACCTCATTTCCATGTTGCACACAGAAAAGTAAAAATAAATACATGTATAAATAAATAAATATATATGGGAATAAATAAATATAAAAAATAAAGGAACACATAAATAAAAAAATAAAAAGCATTGCAAAATAAATGAATAAATAAAAAAAAAAAGTTAAAAATAAAAATAGAAAATAATAAAGGAATAAAGTCATACAAGAATAAATTTAATTAAAAACGAATTATATTTATTTTATCAAGACATTTATACCTTTATTTATTTTTATAGTTATTATTTAATATTTGTTATTATTTTTTTTTGTAGAATTTTGAGGAAAATAATGAATTTAATCCTTTTTGAAATAAGGATGCTACATAACAAGATGTGGAAAAAGTGAAGTGCTGTGAATACTTTCCGGATGCACTGTGTATATATATATATATATATATATATATATATATATATATATATATATATATATATAAGTGGTGACATGCCTAAATAAGGGGGGGCCACTTGTCTAAGAACTTTACTTGATTTATACTTATATTAACGATTAATATACATTGTATCGGTGTAAGATAAATGCTCTAAATGACTATCTAATCTTATACTACTAATAATCTAAAACAAATTTAATGTTTAGTAAATACAATTCATATTTTAGGTTAGAAAGTTGAAAAAGAATAAAATACTCGACATTAGTGAAATAATTTACTTTTGCAAATGACAACAACCAGTGAACCGCACACACAGGATTGGTCTGTGGTCTGTTGTATCAAGATTTTCAATTTCATGATGTAGTTTTACTTTTCCATCACCAGACATACTTTCTGTAGTAAAAATATGCAAATTGAGATTAAGCTAGATAACTTGAATGAATATTAAACTAAATGTAAACAGCTGTATTAGTCCTCTTACCCTTTGTGCCAACAGGATACAAAGCCATCATGTTTAAAGCGCTGTGATCTTTCACACTCTGGCTTAATGAATCACAGTGTCAGGAGAGCTTATGTCATACACTACAGTAGCTAACTAAGTGGTACTCCTCCCAAGCATATTATCAGTGCTAACGAAAAGTCTAAAGAGGGTAATAAGCACATGGAAATAAAGCATAGACAATGACTATGTGATGAAGTTGGCCAGAGCTGTGATTTTAACTTTATAATTGCTGTGATTGTTGTGCCTTTGTTTTGTGATGCTTCCAGAAATTACTGATAAATGTCGCTATTTAAACTCTTGCTGACCACAACAGACTTGAGGAACCTACAACATCTGCCAGACAGTAATGTCATCTTCTGTAGACAGCTGAACTCCATTGTGCTTGTCATTTTAATGTCAATGCCTATGGAGAGCATATAAATGAATGCACTGTACATTAATGAGTCATTTTAGATGTCTCATGGCAGTAGAATTATAGGCTTTATGCTGTTACAATAAAGCCCCCCCAACCACACATCCCCCACCCTGAAATTAGCCAAGGGAAAAAACTAATAACTCTCACAGATTTAGACGAAGGCTATAATCAGGTTCCTGTTCCCATTTTTTTTTTTTTTAAATGGTCTTCTCAGCCCTGTCACAAGTAAAGTGGCTGTGATTTCTAAGATTATTGTGTTAGCTCTTCTTTGTTCAGGCTGTCACATAAGAAAATGCCCAACTGTTCTCCACTTACTGTAGTTAAGGAGAGGAATGGAGATAATCTAAAAGGGATAGTTCATTTACTCACCCTTATGCCATCTTAAACTCGTATGATTTTCATTCTTCTGCGGGGAAAAAAATTATATATTGAATTATGCATGATACGTTTTTGTCCATACAATAAATCAATAGGGTCCAACATTTTCAGACTCCAAAAATGACATAACAGCTGCATAAAAAAATCCATTGAACTCGAGTGATCCATTGCTGCATCCAAAATCGCATACTGTCAGTATGTACTGATTTTGATGAAGGACACACTTCTCAGCTGTTAAAAAAGTATACTGTTTTTGGCATACTTCAAAGTATGGAAGGATGCATATCCAGACGCAACTCATGTATTCTGAAGCAGTACGATTGCTTTGGGTGAGAAACTTTACAAAATGTGAGTTCTTGTAAGGATATATAAATCTTGATATCCAGCCCAATTGGAACACAGTGCAGGATTCAAGACAGTAATTTTTTGACAGTGTACGCGGTTGCCAGGTACTAGATACAAGTATCATTATACATGAATAAGACGTTGCATTTTCATTCACCATTTTAGTGACAGCGGTATATTTTAAAAGTATCCCCACGCAACCCACGACTAGCATTATAAACCATGTTTACATTTTTTAAATTGCCCAACTGGGCATGAAAACCACACACCTGGCAACACCGTGTCTAGTTTGTGTACAGCGCTCTATGCATGTGTCAGGCAATAAGAAGTGTGTGAACAAGCTTCTCTCATGAATGTGCTGAATCATGAAGATGATTGCGGATATAAAGTGAATAAGGACTTAAATTTTGATAGGTTTCTCACCCAAAGTTATCGTATGCTTCAGAAGACATGGATTAAACCACTCGAGTTGTACTGATTACATTTATGCTGCATTTTTGTCCATTTTGGAGCTTGAAAAGTTTTTAGACCCTACTAATTTACATTGTATGGACAAAAACACATCATACATCCTTCAAAAATATCTTTATTTTTGTTCCTCAGATAAAAGAAAGTTGTACAAGTTTAAGACTGCATGAGGGTGAATAAATCATGAGAGAATTATAATTGCATATATTTCATTTATAAACTTCTGGAACAATTTACAGTAGCTGTTTATCATTAGTTATTTATTAGCTATCTCAAATGTCTCAATAATCAATTGCTATGTTACACATTTAAATATTTTGAATTAACTAGTAGTGCAAACGAGATTTAAGAATCTTCATTTTTGGGTGAAGATACTGTAGTTGTATAGGATTACTACAGTAGATTTAATGGACACTATAAATTCAGCAGCATTTTTAATTGTTTTAAAGAGTCTAGCTAAATGTTTTAAGGATAGGCTAATGTGTTTTCTAGAATGCTACTGTCTTAATTATGGACATATCTCTGCATTACAAACCCTCAAGAAAAAAGAATGAACATGTTAGAACACACATCATGTTTTTTGCTGCTATAGCAGGCTCCTCTCCTCTGCAAGGTTTTATACTTGATCAAATGGCTGCAGGGATTTCTTCCATTCAGACACAAAAGAATCAGTTAGGTCAGGCACTTTCGTTGGCCGATGGGGTCTGGCTTGCCCTCTGTGTTCCAGTTTATCCTAAAGGGCTTTTCAAAGTTTTTCCAGATCAGAAAAGGTTTCCTGAGCAGAAAAGCACCCTCCCAAAACTGTTTGCACACAGTTCTCTAGAATGTCATTGCTTGCCGTAGCATAAAAATCTTCCTTCACTGGAATTACTGGAATAGCCGAACCCATTCATTAGAATGGGGTGTCCACACTTTTGGCCATTTCATGTACTTGAGGCAGGTTATGATTAAGACATTATCAAATTGCCCTTAACCTAACACTGAAATTCTGAACATATATGTGAGTCTTTTTTTCTTTTCTTTTTTTTAGTTTTTAATTTAAAACATTTTGCAAGCTTCCTAAATATTTGTTATTAAATGGGCAGTCCTCCTGTAGAGTTAATTACATGTTTTAATTGTAAATGTTTAATACATGTTCAAAAAAAGCTTAGTGGACATTCACAGTATCCCCTATGATTTTGTCATTGCAAATAATAGCTCAAACATTCCCAGATATTTTTCTTTGGGTTAAATGATATTGTAATGCTTAATGAGTTATTCCATTCATGTTTGTCACTCTCAGTGTAAGCCATCAAAAGTAACTGTTATATAATATCACAAGGTGTATTTATTATTCTTGTTCAGTGTGTTTTGCATTCAAGACCCATTTGATACCCCTTTCCTGTGTGTGTTTTATTAATGTTTTTGTGTGTTTATGTGTGTGTATTTGTGTCTCACTAGCCTTCGTAACCCTTCTAAATGGTGACCAGGCACAGGATGCCATCCGAACTCTGCACCAGACATCAATCCGCAGCCGTGACATCACCGTCCAGCTGCAGCCCACAGACTCACTCCTGTGTGTCACCAACCTGCCCTACACAGTCACTGCCGCCCAGTTTCAGGAGTTGGTGCGTTCCTATGGCAACATTGAGCGCTGTTTCCTGGTTTACAGTGACCTTACAGGTCACTCTAAAGGTTATGGCTTTGTGGAGTACATGAAGAAGGACTCGGCCTCCAGGGCACGCTCAGAACTCTTGAGGAAACCGCTGGGTGACCGAGCGCTCATGGTGCAATGGGCTGATGTCAACCAGCTGACCTCTGCTGACCATCTCCACTCAAAGTGCCTGTGTGTGGATCGCCTGCCGCTAGACTTTGAAGACTCAGAGGAACTGGCTCACATTTTTTCAGAGCACTACAAACCAGTCTTCTGCCAGGTGAGATGAGAGAGAAGGTGTAGGGCGTTAGTATTTAGGCACGTCACCCTAACTGACATGGTTTGAAAGTATTAGGTTACAGAACAAATTAATTTGCTTTTGTTGAAGTAAGGGTGATAATATTTATTTGTTTCTTTAGGAATACTGCTGTCCTCTTTTGAAATGTTTTTGTTGCTTTCACTTGTAAATCTTGTATTTAAAGGAGTAGTTCTATCAGGAAGACTCGCAGACATGAGTGAAATTGAAGATGACATTTATTTGATGAATGTAAAACAGGAAAGTAATGTCTCTCTTTGGCGTAGGCCCCATCTGGCGTTCCGAAGTTGTAGAACTCGGAACCGTCACATCCTGCAGGAGATAGGAGGCAGGATGGGACTCAACTGGTGGTGGTGGGGTGGTGGAGGTTGCCACGTTAGCACACTGAAGCAGCAATGTGATAGATTGTGAGCAGACTTATAAAGCAATGGCTTACATGTGATTGGCTGGGAATTACCCAGCTAATAGTGTGATGATGTACAGCTGCTAGTCTTCCCACTAGAACTACGCTGCGCTTACATTTCCCCCAAAAATGAAAATTGCCCCAAAAATCTTTTACTCACTCATATCACTCAAAATCAGTTTGACTTTCTTTCTTCCATAGAACTCAAAATTATATGTTTAGTACGTTGTCCATACAATAGCTTTATGTGAAGAACAGACCAAAATGTAAAGTCTTATTCACTGAAAATCAACACCAAATCTCACTCACACTTACACTTATGCAAATTTAGCACTTCGTTTTAGGATGCTTTTTGCATCACTGATGTTAAACCTGGCAAGGTGCATCTTGATGCGCCATATGTGAACATACCCTAACACGACTGAAATATGTGAGTTGTAGCGGAGGGCAAGATCAGAGAATAACTAACATACATTTCGTACTGTTCCTCACACAAAACTATTGTCTAACTTTGGAGGATCTGAAATATAGATCACAAGTTGTATGGACTGTTTTTATAGTGCTTTAAATGTAATTTTTGGAACTTGACAGGGCCAATACCAATTAACTTTTATTATATGGAAAAGAGCTGTGGGAACGTTCCTCAAACTTCTCATTTTTGTTCCACAGAAGAAAGAAAGTCAAACAGGTTTGAAAAGACATTTAAATGATGAGTGAATGATGTCAGTATTTTCATTTATGGATAAAGTACTCCTTTAAAAATGGCAGCCTATGCCTGTCTTGTCATCTTTGTGGTGTTTGTGTGCGTGAGCTATACAACTTCCAGTCATTAGCGTAGTCCTGATCACCTCATTGTGGCTTTAGAGGTTGGGCTCTGTTGCCAGAAACAGTGGTGAGGATGTGTGCTGCAACCTTAACAAGCCTTTACTTCCCTCTCCAATGTGTTAAGAAGAGAGAGCTTTTCAACATGCAGACCAGCTCCAGAAATCAATACGTCCGAGGAAAACTGTCTTTAAGTGCTGATGCAGGATACAGTTTCCTGAAGCTCCATTCTAATCAGAACCATTAAAGCTAAAGGGTATCACTGACTTTAGATCTGCAGTTAGGGCTAACACCAGCTGACACAGAAATCAATACACCACACCCTTTCAATTTCATGAATATTTGCTAAATCCACATCATCTGCTGGAGCTTTGGAGATGCATCAGACTCTCAGGACTTTGACCTCAAATTGCATCACTGTGCTCTCTGGCTTCTTTAAAACTTCAGCTTTGCTTCAAGAATCAATACTGGAGCTCTCTGAATATTGCCGCCCCCACAACTGTACAGAAATTAGATAACTCTAATAACTGCAAAAGTGATTTAGCTCTTCTGTGTGCAGAAGATGCCGGAAAATAAGATGCAGCTCACATTGACAGAAAATGTCTCATTAGGTCTCATCAATATTTTAATATTTTCTAATTATCTAAAAGCTTCTTCCATAAGGATAGTGATTGGAAAGAGTGACTTATGAGTAGAAATGTTCTCCTAAGTAACGTCTGTACTCAACTTTGCCATTTAGATAAAGAGTTTATACAGTAATTTTGTTCTAAAAGAGAGACCTAATCTAAAGTTTTCTAAATATTATATCTAAATATTGCATCCTATTTTATGCATAAAAAAAAAAAAATGCAAGAAAGCATTAAAGGGATAGATAACACAAAAATGAAAATTCTGTCATTGTTTAATCAACCTCATGTCATTGAAACACATTGGTTTTCATTCTTTCATTGAACACAAATAGAAATATTTAGTACAATATTCAAGCTGTTCTTTTCTATGTTTTTAAATTAGGACTGGTTCCAAAAAAAAAAATATATATATATATATATATATATATATATATATATATATATATATATATATATATATATATATATATATATATATATATACCAGAACCATATGATTTTTATGACCTTAGGCCCTCTGTTAATGGTTCATAAAGGTTCTTTTTTCCACAGAAGGTGACAGAACATTATACAAAAATAAATGTTTCAGCCGCACTTTTCAACATCAGCAATGCCCCGCTGCTGAATATTCAGCACGAAACAAACAGTGTAGTCTGATTCCTGAACAAATGACTCTTTTGAGCTTTTTGTTTTGAATCTTCAGTGCAAAATACACAGTGTGACCATTGTAATGCTGTTCCTGAACAAATGACTCTTATAAACTGATTCTTTTTAGTGAACCTTCTTTCATTCCCAACTCAAAGTGGAATATTGTTACTGTTTTCTGTAATGTTGTTTTTCAGTCTCTTGAGACTTGCATTAGGCACTCACTGGTGTTTCAAAGGACAATGTGTTGTTAAAGATAGCCCTACACATTACAATTTTTGTAGTTTTCAGTGAAATGTAATTGTTTTTTATGAATGAAACGTGTTAGCACATTTTTTGTTAGTTTAGTATAGAATGTGTTTTGTTTGTATATGGAATGTGTTTATTTATAGTTTTTTATAGTTTATAAAATTATATTATAAAATAATATTTCCAAATATTTCTTCCTCAACAGTAAAAATGTAATTGGAAATTCAATTAAAACCAGAATCTTTAAATTCCTTTCGACTCCCATTCCTACTCTTTTCCATAAAGCAAAAGTGGCACACTACTAAGCTCCAAAAAAGACAACAAAAAAAAGAAAACACCAGAAAAGTACTTATAAAGCCATGCAATAGAGTTTATTCTAAGTTGCCAAAAGCCATATGATAGCCTTGTGTGCTGAACAGACTTAAATGAATAAATCATTAATCGCTGAAAATCTTCCTCACAACGTTGCTCTTAAATTTGATTTTATTCACACTTGTGTAAACTAAAACCTGGAAAATCTTGATCGGTCACGAGAACCAGTGATGTCAAAATTTAACTCTTTATTTTCCATGGAAGAAAGAAAACCATGCAGTTTGCAAACAACTTGTGGGTGAGAAATTCTAAAATAAATGTCTTTGGCTTAACTAACATTTCTCAAAGCCTGTGGTTCCCCTTCTGTCACTCATTCGACGGTGTGTCGAATGTAGTGACACAAGGGGTCTTACTTGAGAGCCTCGCGTACCTCTGAACTTGAGAAAAGGCCAATGAGAAATTGGCAGACAGAATTTGCATGTCCTGCCCCCGGATATAAAGGGAGGTATAAAGGGAATATAAAGGTATAAAGGGAAGCGGGCGTGCGTCTGTCAGTCAGATTTTTTCTTCGGAGCCGAGTGGTTGTGCAGCAGCAAGCTGAGTCTCACTACTGTTCCACTCACCTCTGTTGGCGAAGCACTGCTGTTGGATCTACGGAGCATTACCAGCGTCTTTTTCCTTCTCTGCATGCTGTGCAGTACACGCCCCTGGGCGCTTCGACATCGCTTCTCTCTAAAAGAGTGTTTTCCTCCTAAAAGAGTTTGTTTTCTCGAAAAGAGTTTACACAAAAGAGCAATACACAGCAGGCGTTGAACATCCTTTTCAGGATGCGTCTTTTTAAAGATGCCTTTCCGCCTCTGTGTAGTTCCTGGATGCGGTCGATATCTCTAAAAAATTATGACGTCGCCGCAGCATCGGAGAGCATTCAGGCGTCTGACGCAGAGGACTCGACTGGGCTGCCACCTTCGGGTCAGCTCGCCCAGTCTGAGACCGACGCTCAGATGGCCAACATGCTTGCCCGGGCCGCCATGAGCATGGCCTTGGACTGGAATCCTCCGTCCTCCCCACAGCATTCACAGCTTGACAATTGGTAACTTGGGTCAGGGCGCCGCTCCCAGCTGCGCCCCCGATACCTTTTTTCCCGGAGGTGCATGACAAGTTGACGGAGGGCACCTTTTACTGCCCGGAACCCTTCACTCATCTGCTCTCACTACCCTTGGCAGTGGGGTGGCCCACGTTTACACGGAGGTCCCCCTGGTGGACAGAGCGGTTGCGATCCACCTGTGCCCCGAGAATGCCGGCACCTGGCGGGATCGCCCGGTACTCACCTCCAAGGCCTGTAGGATGATGTCGTCGCTGACCTTGCTTTTGACTTCCGACGTGCTATTACCTGCTCCCCCCCGCTGTGAAGCCCCACCTGGTACGTCAAAAACGATTGCCCCTCTAGTGCCCCTCATGCGGAGTCTGGACACATGGCTTTCACTGTGAAACCCTTCTCGTTGGCTGGCCAGGACCATCTGACTCGGCTACGCGATTCAATTTGCCAGGCTCCCGCCTCATTTCAGCAGTATTCGCTCCACCTCAATGCGCGTTGAAAACGCCTGCGCATTACAGGCAGAGATTACAACCCTGCTACTCAAGGACGCAATAGAGCCCGTCCCTCCAGCCGAGATGAAGAAGGGTTTCTACAGCCCTTACTTCATCGTACCCAAAAAAGGCAGTGGGTTACGGAAACTCCTGTTCAAAATGCTCACGCAAAAGCAGATTCTGACTTGCGTTCGACATCAAGATTGTTTTGCGGCGGTAGACCTGAAGGACACATACATCTTGCCTCGACACCAACCCTTCCTACGGTTTGTGTTTGATGGCCAGGCATATCAGAGCATCTCTTTTCTCGTCAGTTAGTTGGTGCCCCTTACTGGCCCACTCGGACTTGGTTCTCGGATCTCATGATACTCGCGACAGCACCTCCCTGGCAAATTCCCCTGAGGAAAGACCTTCTTTCCCAGGGATGGGGCACCCTCTGGCATCCACGCCCAGATCTCTTGAACCTCCACGTTTGGCCCCTGGATGGGATGCGGAAGATCTGAGTGACCTATCACCTGCAGTCGTAGACACAATCAACCAAGCCAGAGCTCCCTCTAACAGGCAGATTTACGCCCCAAAAGTGGTGTTTGTTCGCAAATTGGTGTTCTTCCCAGTCTGAAGACCCGCAGAGATGCACAGTTCGGTCAGTACTTTCATTACTGCAAGAGAGGTTGGAGGGGAGGCTATCCCCCTCCACCTTGAAGGTGTATGTAGCCGCTATCGCGGCCCACCATGACGCAGTGGATGTCAAGACCTTGGGTAAGCACGAATTGATTATCAGGTCATCCTAAGACCGCGACCGGGCTACGTGCCCAAGGTTCCTATGACCCCCTTCAGGGATCAGGTCGTGAACCTGCAAGCGCTGCCCCGGGAAGATGCAGACCCAGCCTTTTTGTTGTTGTTTCCGGTACGTGCTTTGCATATCTATTTGGACCACACGCAGAGCATTAGATGTTCTGAGCAGCTTGCTCCCATGATGGTCATGTAGCACCTGTTCCCCCTTAGGGGTGCTGGGAACCTAAGGTCTGTATATGACACCTTTTTCTGGGGGCATTTGGGAAGGGTTACATGTGGCCGATACAGTTGCTTCTAGCACGCAGCAGCCTGCTTGCACCTGTGTCAGCAGTTCACGTAACACGGTTTAGTGCATGGCGCTTTGAAATGGGACCACTTCTGTCACTACATTCGACACAACGTCCCTGATGGAGGGAACAAGACGCCGTGTCCCCTTTGCCACGACACTAGACCTACCACTGTGAATGGCCGTACCTTATTCTCGGCTCCTCAGTGCAAAAACCAGACGCACGCCTGATTCCCTTTATACCCGTATGTCCGGGAGCAGGACATGCAAATTCTGTCTGCCAATTTCTCATTGGCCTTTTCTCAAGTTCAGAGGTACGTGAGACTCTCAAGAAAGACCCCTTGTGTCACTACATTCGACACAACGTCTCGTTCCCTCCATCAGGGAACGGAGGTTACAACAGTAACCATGACGTTTCTTATGCCCTTCACATTTCTCACTGTGGTGTTATGAACAAAACAAAAAAGCAGTTGAGTTTTGTTGACAGAAAATGTCAGCTCTTTTTCTCTCTCTCACATCTCACCTCCCACTGTATCGCTCATCCGTCATGCAGCCCCCCACCCTCAACTCAGCTAACTCCCTTTTGCCTTTGAGATACTTTTGAGAAAGACAGCATTTATGTTATTAAATGACTCAGCGTGTACATGACTGGCATGTTTTGACCTGGGTCTTCTGTGTCACATCTGAGGGGCTCTCACACTCATATACAGCCTGACAGCTGGACACACACTGATTGGCAACTTCCTGATATATCTACAGGTGAACATGGTTAATGACAACTGGAAAGATTAAACCCAGTGTGAAAATAATACACTGACTTTCAGGGTGGTGGAGTTTTTTAATGGAATTCCAATTGGTCATTTTCGGGGAGCAATCAGTTGAGGTTTGTGTCGGTCAACCCATATTGTCTTTTGATGCTCCTAACATACATCTGTATATTAAATACTTTTTAGACAAACACTAAAGTTATTTTATGAAATGCCTTTTTTCAGTTATTTAAAATGTATTTTTAATTATATTGATAGGCTATAAACTGATTAATAATCAACATGATCACAAAGGAAATCAATATGTTGCTTCCAAAAGTTCATGCACCCTGAAATTGACCTCACTCTGCCGAATTACTGACCAGCATCATCTCCCAACAGCAGGGGAGTAAAGGATACTGAAAAATCATACTCAAGTAAAAGTACTGTTACTTCACAAAAAATGTAGTGTGAGTAGAGTAAAAGTACCTGTCCTAAAAACTTAATAAGGGTAAGCTTATTTAAAAGTACTCATGAGTAGTGAATATTGAGTACTGAGTTGCGAATGTGAAGACCCCTTATAATAAACAATGTATGCTGCAATTAATTAATTATCTTTTATGGCTGTTTGCCAGAAAGAATAAAAAATATAGTTATTTTATAGGTGTTTTTGACGGCCAACTTTTAAAATTCATCACTTTGATAAACACTACATGAATCTGATTCCAAAAAATAAAAGGGCAACATGATTACAGAAATGAAAATATGAAAAAGTTATTTTCAATACACTGATCACATATTAGATCGTAATGTATGAAACAATTACATTAAATTACATTTATGTGTATGGTCTAAAAATTCCCTTAATACAGACAGAGCAAGTTATTGTTGCACATAAAACATGTTCAAAACAATGCTAGGAATGCAAAAAAAACGCTAAAAAAGCAGGGTCACTTGGCATGTCGTGTCTCGCACAATAGAGGAGGTAGAGCAGGAGTGGGAAAAGTTGTTTGGTACAGGGGCCACATCGGGCTTTAATGGAATAATTCACCCAAAAATGAAAGATTATCTCTGTTATCTATCACTGTTTTGGTCCATACAATGCAAGTGAATGGGTGCCAAAACTTTGAAGCTCCAAAAATCACATAAAAGAGCATAAAAGTAGCCAAACCATGTTACTCCATTGGTTAAATCCATGTCTTCAGAAGTGATATAAAAGGTTGGGTGAGAAACATATCAATATTTAAGTCAATTTTTACTATAAATTTTCCTCCCTGCTCAGTCAGTCTCCACTTTCACTTTCACATTCTTCTTTTGCTTGTGGTGATTTACATTCTTCATGCATATCACCCTGTACTGGTCAGAGAGAATTATTTTTAAGCAAATATTTACTTTTCTCACCCAATTTATCATCACTTCTGATGACATGGATTTAACTACTGGAGTCACATGGATTACTTTTATGCTGCCTTTATGTGCTTTTTGGAGCATACAAACTTTGGTACCCATTCACTTGCATTGTATGGTCTACAGAGCTGAAATGTTTTTCTAAAATTCTTAATTCGTGTTCTGCTGAAGAAAGAACGTCATTTACATTTGGGATGGCATCATTTTTGAAAAACTTTTTTTTTAAGTAGTACATGGGGGACCATGTTGTACTCCTTTTGAGATACTATGTTTCGCATTGATTTTAGTTCTTGTATCTTTTAAGCCCAGAAATAGTTGTTTTCTCATTCTAATGTACGATGCACAATTTTCTGAAGTGTATTAGTGACTGATGGGACAATTCTGCCTGAAGTATTGCTCTACAAAGTTAGATACCTTTCTATCAGGCATTAGAAAAAACTTTATAAAGGCTAAGCATAATTATAAATAATTTTATCATCTCTACTTTCCTGGTAATTTAATACAAAATAACACTCTACATCAGGGGTCGGTATTATTAAAAAAACTAACAATATTATAAAAAAAATGTAAATGTTTTATTATATTACATTAACACTTTTAAAGCTACTCAAGTTATTCATCCAAAAAATAGTAAGTAGTTTACTTGATATTGATATTAATAGCCTTTTTATGACATACTAGACTGACATTTTGATACAAATACGCTTTTTGTCCCACTGTTTACATTCTCTTTAGACATAACCGACTGGGTTTATATTAATGCCTTACCAAGACAGCCATTGGCAGAAATATAAAGTGTATTTGATTAGTGTTTGCATTTGCGCTCTTGAAACACACGCACATGTAAAGCACAGTGCACAAACATTAGCCACCTGTCAATCAAACAGATGCCAGGAAGTAAAAAAATCAATCTTTTATATTTTATCTAGATCAACCAACCAGTGGTTGTCTTGCTATCACGATCAATGTAATGAACACCCCTGTTCTTGATGTAGAACATGGACTAAGTATAGAAAATTACTCAAAAGTTTAGTATCAATATCGAGATCTTTTTTTCCCCCGATAAACATAGAGATTGTTTTATCACCCAGCCCCAGGGGCCAATTAATGTAGGGCTTATACGGGCTAAAGCCCAGGGGCCTACAACTCTCATGGGACCCAGCAGGAGGAGCATGTTTAAACGCTTTCAGCGGGAGATGCAGTTGTTGACATGGTAACAGTGCGCAATCGTTCAAGGTGTCAGTGTAGTGCTTGCTCAACAACTTCAACGGGGCCTCAGCAGACCAGCGAGCCGATGGGCCCAGAGGTACTTTAAAGCACCTCTACCTATTGATAACATTGCATTAATCTCTCACAGCAGCCCAATAAACTCAGTGATAGATAGTTAAATTACAGGCTACGTTATAGACACAGAATCTAGTAAGTAGAAATATAAAATTTACCTCAATATGTTTCTTCAAATTAGAGGCAGGATTAATGATGATATCTGGCTTGAGCAAGCTAAACTCACATGACACTATCAAGCCCTTTCAGGTGCGGCCATGGATTTTCAAGTGTTGAACTGCGCTTGAGGCATTATCCACAGTTAACTTGGCACTCAATCTACAGCTGCCATTCAGTCTTAAATTACATTTTCATTCCACTGCTGGTTAGTTTTATGGATGGGGTTTGGTTTAGGGGTAGGGCTTATAAAATATGCGTTCCTGTTACAAGTCAAGTACACACCTACAGCCTTTTCCAGAAAATTATCTAAAATTTCCAGTTTAGAGGTCATGTGTGAACACGACCCTTTTGAAATTACTGGTAAATTTTGCCTTTGCAATTTTCCTTCATGCGAAGTTGTGTCATTATCTGTACATTTCTTTTATTGATGGTATGTGTGAACAGCATATTTGCTACATTTACCAATAAAGGCAACTTGACAATTTTCCTGTTATATACCTGGTTGCGTGTGTGAACGGGGCTACTGTCTTACATCATTTACAACTATAAATACAACACACTTTTAGCATTTCACCCAAAAACCGGAGCTCACACAGGCCTATACGTTCAACAACACTTCTAGCTTTGGCCACTGGGGCAGCGGTTCAGATGTCGGTACTGTATACGCTAACCGATTTCATCAGCAGAACTTTCAACCTACTTTAACTGAATTCTTTGTACAATCAATCTTAAATAATGACAGTATGTATCTCATTCTATAGTCCAATATAAAATTTATACTGATACATGACATGACTAATATGTAATCTAACTTTTGTGGTTATTGAAACGTTATCTAACAACATTTTTAAAACATATTTTTACTTTTAAGAGCCAACCACCACCTTTTGTTTTGCAGAAATAATTTTTAATGTAAATCGTTCTAAAACCATTCTTATGTAAATTTCACTTCAAATTCAATTCAATGCAGAAGTTTACGGAAAAATGATTTCTGCTTGATTAGATACACATTCTTGTAAATTTTCCTGGTTAACCTTTTTGCTTCAAATCAAGTTTGTTGGTTTGGTTATTATTTATATTATTAACTTTCCTATTGTCTTAAGAAACTGCACCCCCCTTTTGTCCTTATGGCCTATTTATGATCCATATTGAAAAGCATTAAAAATTTATAAATTCTTGATTAGTGTACAACGGCACTAAAGATCTCCCTTAATGAATATCTGTGTTATTGCAATCCCAAAGTGTATAGTTTCTGATAGTTATCTCTGATAGTTTATAGTTTCTGAAATTTCTGATTTTAGGACATGCCTTTTTCACAAATTAACCTCTATTGCCTTTTCCAGCAGTCAAAATGGGCCGATTTAGCATGTCTATTGCAACAAATCCATTACTTCCCACTGATGTCAAATAATTTGTTGCCATTTTACAGGGGTTTAGAAGGGTGTCGTAAAAAAAAAGGTGTCTGCCATCTAATGTTTTAGGAGAACATTCTATGCCATAGGTCTTTTACTATTGGGGGGCTTTAGCCCCATTGTACCCTATTATATTAATTCATGTTAGTAAACTCACATATTACCTGTTCAAAATAATCTGGTTCTTCCCATACGGGTCAAAATTGACTCGCTAATACAATAGAAGGAACTATTTGTTTTAAATTGTAATTTTTTAAAGTTCCAGTATCAAAATCTATGTAGTATTTATAATGTGTTCTTTATCTTTCCCGAGTCAAAAATGACCCTAAGACCATAGGAGGGTTAAATGCTTTTGGAAAAAATGAATGGGAAACTACTTTCGGAACCGAAGTGCATGGACAAGTTCTGCTTTATTAAGGGGGTGAGACCCTGTCACACATGATATATATAGGTCTATGTTTTCAAGGTACATTTTTTTTTTACCCTTATTTTGTCTTTATCGCTCTCTCTTTCTCTGTCCCTCTCTCATTGTATATGCTCTCTGTTTGTTTATGTGTTTTACTTCAGACTGATGTGAAGTTCTTCAGACACATCTACTGACACCCTCAGTAGATTTTGATTGCTGTCATAACACACTTTTTTAAAGACATCTTTGAGCTGGTACATAACAAGACATGTCTACATAAGCAACCAGGAATGTTTTATGTATAACAATGCTAATATTGATTGAAGTGATCTGATTTTTTAATGCTGCTGCATTATTAATGATCA
Source organism: Moxostoma hubbsi (assembly GCA_032164185.1). Taxonomy (NCBI): domain Eukaryota; kingdom Metazoa; phylum Chordata; class Actinopteri; order Cypriniformes; family Catostomidae; genus Moxostoma; species Moxostoma hubbsi. The sequence continues at coordinate 23,277,620 of JAVLUX010000010.1, forward strand.
CATGTGGTTCATTTGAAAAAAGAAAAATTAAAAATACACCCATTTGATCATGTTTATAAAATTACCCCTCATTGTTTTCTTCATTATACAGCACAACCAATGGCATAATGCTGCCTTAATTTGCTATTGGAATTATCCTACTTCCCACTTATGAAGTGGTAATTATGAGTATTTTGTGTTCCCGTCCTTTGTTGTCGGAAAGAACAGGAAACATAGATGGTGACAGGTTCATTCAGACATATTTCTGGGGAACTTTTATTTTGACACCATGCATATTACTCAGTTTGCCTGTTGATGATAATGGAATTTTGGTCAAATTCAAGCTATTTTCACACTGTAAAAATTTACAACATGCATAGAATGGATACTGATATACATAAATGAAAATGACCAAAATGGCAAGCGCTAATAATTAGATGTATTTTGAGAAATTAACAAGATCTGTCATGCAAAACAGAAACTGTACTCCCCTCCGCCATGTTGAAAGTTTAGAACTCCTCCCATCTTGGAAACTCGGGTATCAAAATGATCTCAGTGTTTCCCAGTCGTAATTATGACTTGAGAGGTCATTCATGTGCAATTTCCGAGTGGGAAACTCGTATTTACAATCATTCCGATTGCACTTGAAGGCAGCAAAAGTTAAGGTAGGACTAGCTTGAGAAATGGCTGATGGGGGATGGTGGAAGGGGTGGTTGGAGTTTTTGGAAACATTGCTATGGCAAGCATCACTATTGTTATTGCTCATACCTATTATTCTTCTGGTCATAATTGTGCAAAACATTTCTAGTATGTAGCTCAGCCAGCACAGTTATGACACCTCAAAATGTGTGACTTATTGATAAGAGGTGATCTTGAACTTTTCTAGACTTTGGATTGAATTTTCCCATATATGCACATTAAAGGTGAGCCCCCAGGGATATATACAGGTACCATAATATAATAGAGACTTGGTGCGGATCTGTTTTGACTTGGGGCCCTAGAGGCCCCAGGGGCCCAAAGCCATATATATGGTACTATTCAGAAGGTCTTTCAAGTAACATAAGTGTGATTTGTTTGTACCTCTCCACTGCCTTGACATTATTCTTTCATTGAGACCGCCCAGCACCTCTCCTCACTTGAATCCCACTGGGCTCAATGTATCGCTCTCATAGGTCAGCCATCTGCTATATGAAATTGAACATATCCTAACCGGAGGAAACACACCATGCAGACATCCAGGCAACAACCATATTCGCTGCTGATGGAGTGGGTTATGGTCTGATATACTGTTTGGGTGTAAAACCATGTGTTTGTGTGTGTGTGTGTGTGTGTGTGTAAATGGAGGTGGAACAGCAGTTGTATTGATTTCCCTGTCTTGAGGTCAGTAATGGCCGGTTGTTGTAGAGTCTCAGTGGGTCTGACTGCACCCATACACAGCAGTACAGCACACTGACACTGGCACCCTGCAGCCTGACCACTCTCTCCTTCCTGTCTATAAAAGTTTTTAATGCATAAAAGGCCTAATGGAGGAAACTTATAAAGTATCATTACTGGATTAGATTTATGTCAAGTGCCCTGCAGGATACAGAACCATGACAGCAGTGATCAGTTTGGAATGAGAACATATAAAGAGACGAGATATGTTCACCATTTGTTTAGCTCAGCAGGTCAATTAAAACTGTTTTATGCCCTAATTTGTTATACAGACTGTCATCCTATACAAACACACATTTTTTGTCATTTATTTCTGTTGTACATTTATCTAATTCCTGAATCAATTTGATAGCCTGAATAATTCCTCTTAATGTGTGTTTTTCATAGTCTATTCTTCTGATCCATTTTTGCATGCCAGTGCAAAAGTCATCTCAAAGTTTGGTTGTTGTGTGTAGTTGCAATGGCGTCGCTATGCAGTTGCTGAAGTGTTCGGAATTGTTTTTAGTACATTGCTATATGGTTGCTAAGGTGTTTGGAATTGTATTTAGTATGATACCATATGGTTGCTGAGGTGTTTAGCTTTTTTTGTTTGTTTATGTATGTTGCTATGCGGTTGCTGAGGTGATCAGAGTTGTTTCTAGCATGTTGCTCAGGTGTTTCAGGGTTGTATTTAGCACATAAATAGGGGGGTTTGTAGTTGATGTTAGCACGTTGCTATGCAGTTGCTAACAGTTGTTACCTCCGCTGTGCAACCAACTGTGCAGTTGTTTTTAATTGTTTCTCGTACGTTGCTGAGGTGTTTGGAATTGTTTTTAGCATGTTGCCATGCAGTTGCTGAGGTGTTGACTTTGTTGTTAGTACATTGCTGTTGCTGAGGCTTTCAGAGTTGTTTTCAGTACGTTCGGTAAGTTGTTTTTAGTATGTGGCTATATGGTTGCATACTTGTCAGAGTTGTTTGAAGCACATTGCTATGCAGTTGCTCAGGAGTTGAAGTTGTTTTTACTGCATTGCTATGTGGTTGCTGAGGTGTTTTGAGTTGTTTTTAGTAATCTTTAAATATAAAAAAATTATATATATATATATATATATATATATATATATATATATATATATATATATATATATATATATATACAGTATATATATATATATATATATATATATATATATATATATAATATAAAAAAAATATTCAGATAAATAAAATGCATTACATTCTTGTGGCAGAAGAGTTCATCACTGATAAGACCATTCAAAAAGCAGTTTTAGAATACAATGTATTGTTTACTACCATATTATTGAACATAAGAGAATCATTGGCATACAGTTTACAGCAATACATTTCACAAGTGAATTTGTCAATCAGTTGGAGATATATTATGAGGGCTTGTTTAAGGACTCGTCAATGTACAGACATTTTTTTTTTTTAAAACGAGCCAAGGGTATACATTAGGGCTGCACGTTTTCAAGTTTTTCATTAACCGTTAACCGAGGCCCTTAACGGTTAATACTCGGTTAACCATAGTGTGCGCCAGGGATGGAAATTAACTTTTTTGTCCACCGGCCACTGTGGATTTCAAAATCTACCAGCCACTCAATGTTTTTACCAGCCACTTTCTTGTTTTTAACCGACAATGTGTAACTGCATGTGAAAATTAATACTACAAGATCTACAATACTTAAGCCGTTTATTTAATCTCAAGTCTCAATGAAATACTGGCATTTTCGCTTTCTTTCTTATAGCCTACACACACAATCCATGAACTGATATTCATTTCAGTTCGCATACAAGGAAAACACAATGTTACGGACGTGAGCGCTCTGAAAGCGGCACTGAAAGATGCTTTAAAACTTCCACAGAGACATCAAACAGAAAGCACAAAACCTTTCTTTAAAGTGAATTTCGTTTTGTATTAATTGTGTCTTAATTTTAATCAATGTTTCATCAACCAATTGCCTGGATTTAATAAATAAGAATTAAATATAGCAGACGATATAATCGCGGAGGCGCCGGCGCGTGAACTGGAGCTCGTCTCATAAATTAACCGAAACTCAGTGTATAAGGTAGCCTTGCCTCACAAATAATTACAAAAAAACTAAAGAAAACAGACACAGACTGCTCTCTGCTTATGTAATCCGTAAGAAATGTGCATTTCTCTCTGGTGCGTTACTGCGAAGACCGCGAGTCAGCATCGTCAACTTCATCTTTGCAAATGACACGGACAAAGAAAAGACTTGTTTATTAATAAATAATTAAACTATCTCCTTGCTATATTTTACATATTCATAATCATTACTTTTGCCGGTTCTTTGTGACAGATTTTAGGAGCTTTATTGGCAGCGCCACGCCGCCACCCTTACATGAGCGCGTCACCGCACCCACCAGAATAGCCCTGTTTTTTTGTTAAGGATTTGTTTACTGTGTGTGTGATTCATTTAATGGAAAGCACACTCACTGAGTTGTCTTGCTAATCAGTGTCTCCTCATTTATTCAGTCTCTGGTGGTGCAAAAATGTATTACAACTAAATTCAATGCACGCCATTGACGCCACTTAACCGAGCAAAATGTTTCACTCAGTTACACAATTTTTAACGGTTAATCGGTTAATCGGTTAACCATGGACACCCCTAGTATACATAGTACACAATACTACAGATATATTTTACAATAATGCCAAAGCATTATATTCATTACATAGTGCAATGTTTTTCAATGCTTTGGAGTTGTTGGAGGTACAAATAGTATTTAAATAATATTTCAAGTCTTTACAAAAAAGTGAAAATAGGGGCTTTATAGACATAAATTTACACTTATTATAAAAAAAACTTGGCAAGAAAATTAAACAGATTATTCAGAAAATATTAGTTTAAGTTATCAAAACTGTGAAAACCTAATGAAACGTCTTTATAAAGCAAAGAAAAACTGGGCCTAGTTAAAATAGAGGTACATGCAAACAAACAAAATTTTCTCCAAAATACTGCAGTGTGGACACATTCCCAAAAAAGCTGAGGGGCAGATTCATCTACAGCATTACAGGAGCAAAGTAGATCTATTTCAGGGAGCATGTTTCTTAAATAAAGATTGACTGGGTAAAAACGGTGTAACAGTTTAAAGGACACCTCCTTAACCTTGTTGGTAATTAAATATTTGTGAGATAAAGACCATACGACCTGTGTCAGACATGCTTGTGTTGCATCTCGGGTGTGTTGCGTTATAAAAATAAAATGTTTAGGTCACTGTGTCAAGTTAAATATAGTTTAATACTCAATCTTTAAACACATCTTGAGATCCCTTAGATCGCATTTGCGCTCCTTCAAGTGTTTTGAACGCAAGAATGTAACGCATGTTTGAATTGTGTATCCACATGTTTGAATTGTGTAAAGGGTTTTTAATGTTTTGTTCATTGTAATAAACTGTGTGTTGCTCACACAGCTGAAATTTCACTTACTGCCCTCTGGATTAAACTGGTGGCACTACAAGTTTGTATTTCTCAGGAATTTCTCAGGAAAGCATTCCGATTAATTGCGTTAATTTTTTTAACGCATTATTTTTTGTAAAATTAATCACACGTTATTAACACGTTAAATCGACAGCCCCATTTTTAATATGTTGTTAAGATGCTCAGAGTTGCTTTTATCAAGTTGCTATGCGATTGCTGAGGTGTTCGGAGATAACGATATTTCTGTACAGTTGCTATGTACACTGCTATGTGGTTGTTGAGATGGTCAGAGTTGTATCTTGCTTGTTCCTATGTAGTTGTTAGGGTGTTCTGGGTAGTTGATATGTAGTTACTACTGGTTCAAGTCAAAAAAGCTACTACCAAGTCTCTGTAGATTCTTTTCCACCATAGGGTCCAAACAGTTCTCGTTGCGGAATCGTACCGATTTAGGCTCATGGATACAGTTACGTTACGTAATTTTTGTTTCACTATAGTACTGCAAAATCAGGATTAGAATGGAATGACTGAGCAAGTGACCAATCATTAGTTGCCACGTCATTTCAGCCATTCCACTAGAATGGTTCTTTGTCCTGGGCACAGTTAACTAATGGCTGTGTCTAGAAGGTAACCCCCTGGCAGCCTAAATCTCGCAAGAGTCTCATTCGCTATTACCAAGGTTAGGTTTAGGGTTAGATTTAGTGGTATGGGTAGATGTAGGGTTTCTGTGTGTTTTAACTGGGGTTTTATCAAAATTATCAAAAAATTATTTTAAAAACATTGTTGCTGAGTCACTTGATGTACGTATAGAGGATACATTCAGTGTTTTTTATTTTTAAAGAAATCTTTAAATAGTGAGAAGAGCATGCTATGGATTAAACTGTCATTCCTTATTCCCATATGAACATGTATAACATCAGCACACATGGGACACATGCATTTGCTCCAAGGTAAATTTAATCTAATAACATAACATTAAAATTCATTTTCGACTTTGATTCAGGTCTTAGTAAAGGTGATTGGCTAGTAAATAAAGAGTCCACAGCATCAAAATGAGTGTACCGAGACATTAGAAATCAGTTATGTCAATTGTAGCGTACCAAACATGTGAATGATACCGGTACCACACACTGTGCTCAGAACCGTTCGACCTGATGGTGGAAAAGTACCTTTTGGCTCTGGTCCCTCCTTCAATATAAGTCTATGGATTTGAACTAAGGATTTTGTTGTTATTGTTGTTGTTTTTCAGCTAAAACTAAAACCTATTTCACTCCTGTGCAGTAGGCAGTGCAGCAGTTATTCCAGTCTTCTGTCCACACCCTTAAGATGTTACAGATTAATATATTGAACACTGTTAAATTATTCCTTTACCTACTTTTGCATAACTGTTTCATTATGTACTTTCCATGGTGTTGGTGCATTTTGTGGCGTATATAATCTGTTTTTATGTGCGTGAAATGAGTAAAGAGCACTGTTGGATGTTTATTTGCACATGTATTTTGCTACAAGTTGGTCTATATTCCAGACTCCCCAACTCAACTTCTCTTTGCATAATGCTTGGATAACATAACACAAGGTACAGTGATATAAATACACATAGTATAATGTACATTAAGAACATCTAGGTTACGTATGTAACCTCCGTTCCCTGATGGAGGGAATGAGACGTTGTGTCAAAGAAGCAACACTAGGGGTCTCTCTTGAGGCCGAATATGCCTCTGATCTATGAAAAAAGGCCAATGAGAAGTTGGCAGACAGTATTTGCATACCCCGCCCCCGGACATAAGGGTATAAAGGCGGGGAAATTCATCTAGTTCATTCAGGATTTTTCTGAGGAGCTGGAAATGGTCCGGCCACAACAGTGGCTCGGCTCAGCGATGTGGCCGGGAGGACACAACGTCTCGTTCCCTCCATCAGGGAACAGGAGGGAACATATATAACCTAGACGTTTCCGTCTGTCGCTCACTTCGACGTTGTGTCGAAGAAGCGACACCAGGGGTCCAATTTAAATCCCGCCATGCGCTGAGCCGTGTACGTGTACTGCTGACACAGGAGCGGGCAGGTATTTTACATGCAAAGGTGACCAGCTGTGTCAGACTGCACGTACCCTTCCCCAATGCCCCATAAATGTAATCAAAATCCTTCTGGTTACCCTAAACCGGGGAACAAGGTGATGCTTGCCAACCTGGGAACGGGCAGAGCCTAGTTGGGCCTCTTTTCTCTCTATGTTTCTCGCATAGAGCCAAACGGCTGGGACCCTTACATGCATCGTGGGAAGGGGGTCTTACCCAGTTTCCTATTCTCCGCAGGGTCTTTTCCCCCTGAAAGACCACACCTGCCCAGGAAGAGGGAGGTAAAAGTGGCAAAATACATCACATGGGGCTCTTAGGTCACATGTGTGAAAATGGTGCGGTAGTAGATCCAGCCTCAAGGAGGGGGGAGTTGCTACAACACGGCGACCGGAGGGCAGCTGGAACTGCCTAAGGGAGATGCGGGTCCACTCGTAAGGGGACTGTACCACGGAAAATACACACAGGAGGAAGTCCACGCAGGAGTGCTGACCTATGGAGCAAAAAAAGGACTCATCCAGGGTGCCGAGTTAGTGGGATCTCCTGGGAGAAAAAAGCGCAAGATTTTACCTCGGCCGAGGGAAAAGGCGCTAGGCGCAAGCGGTCCACCCGGTCAATCCGTCAGCGTGTTACCGAGTTCTACCAGCTCGGACCTGTGAAAACATGGGACGAAACTGACTCTACCCTGAGAGTGTAAAATACCGCAAGGGTGTTAGGTGTTGCCCAACCCGCTGCTCTGCATATGTCTGCCAGGGAGATGCCTCTGGCCAGTGTCCATGAGGACGCAACACTCCTTGTTGCTCGGACCTGCAAGGGGAGGGGCACGGCCTGGGTGTGTAATGTGTCAAATACCCAGTGGGAAGGCCTCTGTTTTGAGACAGCGTTCCTTTTCCGCTGTCTACCAAGGCAGAGAATAGGGCCGCAATAGCAGCCATATGCACCTTCAAGGTGGAAGGGGACAGCCTCCCCTCCCACCTCTCCTGCAGAAATAAGAGCACTGACCTAACTGCGCACCTCTGTGGGTCTTCAGCCCGGGAAGAACACCAATCTGCGAACAAGAGCCACTTCAGAGCGTAAAGTTGCCTGGTAGAGGGGGCTCTGGCTTGGAGTTTTTCAGTCCAACCTCGCACTCACGGAAAGCATAGCGGACCTCTGTGCGTCAGGCTCAGACTGGGCGAGCAGACCCGAAGGTGGCGGCCCAGGCGAGTCATCAGCATCAGACGCACCTGTAACGCTCTCCGATGCAGCGGCGATGGCGTCATCCAACGGAAGCATGCAAGCATGCCGGGGAGGCGGGTGGTTCGAGGGGATTTACCTGGCGAAATGGAACCCGTCATTATCCCCAAATCGCCTTCATCGCCCGCGGCACCTGCCCCAATCCTGTAGCAACGAGGCGAGGCGCGGGGGGGGGGGGCGACTTAAATGTCTTTCTCTTATGACAAAAGAAAGCAGCGACCGCAATGCTGCCATGGTTATGTTCTCTCATTGAGAACACGAACCATTCATAAAACGCTGCCTGCGTGTGATCGCAGCCCAGGCACGCGAAGCAACTTTTATGACTGTCAGAGGTGGGGAGAATCAACCGCATCCAGAAACTACACAGGCGGAAAGACATCTTTAAAAAGACGCGTCCTGAAAAGGACGTTAAACGCCAGCTGTGTATTTGCTCTTTTAGAGAAACTAACTTTTTTAGAGAAAATAACTCTTTTAACTGTGCTGTCGAAGCGCCCAGGAGCAAACTGCACTGCCGTGCAGAAAAGGAGAAAGCAGCTGAAGTGCACCGTAGATCCAACAGTAGAATCAGCTCAGAGGAAGAGGAATGTGTGTGACTCGCAGCTGACTACATACACGACCATCGGCTCCGAAGAAAATTTCTGAATGAACTAGACGTATTTCCCCACCTTTTATACCCGTATGTCTGGGGGCAGGGTATGCAAATACTGTCTGCCAACTTCTCATTGGCCTTTTTTCATAGATCAAAGGCATATTCGGTGCTCAAGAGAGACCCCTAGTGAAGCTTCTTCGACACAACGTCGAAGTGAGCGACAGACAGGGAATAACAGGTATAGTGGAAAATATCATGCATATATTAAAAATAATATAACAGAACACACTTGCTCACAGTCTTTTCTTTATTTAAATTATTGCAATATTTTGCTATATTGTCCTAACAGTAAAAATAGCAGTGTGGTTCTGCAATTTGTTTGTCTATAACATTGCATTTAACAAATCTTTTTATGGGATATTTTTTTATGAGCTTAGTGCAAATAAATGGCAGAATCTCGCTTCAATTTTTAATGCCATAACAGGCACAGTGATAGCCTATACATATTAAACAATGTATATTTAAGACAAAAAAAAAACAAAAGCAGACTTTCAAAAACAGACCGGGTTTATGTTTGCAGTACAAAGGGTTCATGAACTTGAACTATATATTTTTAAGTATATATTTTTCTGGGTGTGTATATCAGCTGCACGTCCAATGCCGGTGTTCTCCAGATGATTAGTTCCACCAACAAGGAAAAATTATAAAAAGCTTATCTCATTGGTCAGTCAGTTTTCATCGCTGCATGAGCAATAGCAACACAACTAACAAGCTTGTCTGTGTGTGTGTGTGTGTGTGTGTGTGTGTGTGTGTGTGTGTGTGTGTGTGTGTGTGTGTGTGTGTGTGTCTATATATATATATATATAGACACACACACACAGTTTATTAGGGTTGAATCAATACCTGAATTTTTTGGCTTTGATACGATACTTGCATCTGGTAACTTTCAATAATTATATACTAAATCGATACCTTAGGCTTAGGCAACAAATAAACATACTTGGGCAATTGATGAAATGAAACTAGGGTTGTCAATTATTTTTTATAATTTTGCCAGATTAATTTCATGATATTTGTAGTTAGAGTTAACAAATTTGTATTAAAAAAGTGTAAAGTTTTGGCAATTAATTTGGATGACACATGTAGCAAATACTGTATGTGCATTACAGGATTTCCTTCACTGAATGCTGATTTTGCAGCTGCGGTTTTAAAAGCAGGAATTTGAAATGGTGTGTTCCAGAGCTAAGGACTCTGGGAGCGGTGTGAATTTGCTGGTTAGTGTTCAAAAGCATGCTCATACACACCACAGGTCTGTTCGACACTTTTTCAAATGACAAATGCTTTTCCTTCTCTATATTTAGACTTTTACATACACTGTCCTGACTGCATTATAACTGGCACAGATAAACCCTGGTTCCTCCGAGACATACCGCACCACTTATTACTGCCAAGGGCGTGTGTGTGTGTGTGTGTGTGTGTGTGTGTGTGTGTGTGTGTGTGAGACAATGTGACAGTGTGAACGAAAGAACCAGGCCACAGAACTACAGTACAGTTTCATGGTTTCCTACAATATCACCACCGTATGTGTGTGTCATGTAAATTAATGGAATCCCACTTTGGGTCTTTGTGGTTTCCCTTTGGGATTTCATTTTCCTTCTCTATTTCTTTTTGCCTCTTTCTATCACACCATCCTTTATCTCACTCCTCTCTGTCTCTGTCCTTTAATCAGTCTGTGTTCATCTCTTCCACTTACATCCTCACAACATCCTGTCTTCGTGTACGCTCTTTATTCTCCATCTTCTTCTCCCTCACTAGCATATTATCCATTAATTCATTAATTCATTCACTAATTGGGTTGCCACCACTTCATCTTTGTCTCTCTATCTTTCTACTTTCCCTCCATCTTCTTTTAGGGGTCTCATTTCCCTCAGACTAACTGCCAATAATTTATCATATTCTTCCTCCACCCTCACTTCTTGCTTGTACACTAGAGCTTTTGGTGGAGACCCCAGTCTGTTTGACTGAGTTTGGTTTGTTTGGTTTGTGCTAAAGCGTATTAATGATTTTGGGTGCACACCAAACAAAGGTGGTCTGGGGTGTGGTAAATTTCAACTCCAGTACAGTTTGCAGTTGGTATAAAATCAGTCTGACCTAAATGGCGGAAGTAAACTGCTATTAATCTCATAAAATTAATATTTGCATACTCTCTGTCACAATTAATGCAGTATAAAGCATTTCTCATAGCTGCTTGCTTCTGAATAAATGCCTTCAGAGAATAGTTTACATTCTTAAAATGTATTGCAATGCATCCATTACAGATAGTGTGTTTTAGTGGTAAATCCAAAGGGATAATATTTCAATAACACAGTGAAACTCGTCTTTACTAGTCATTAGATACAGTGGTTAACATCTACCATTAGTACTTAAGCTGGTTGTCACAATGATGATGCAAATATCCTGTTGTTTGATCCCAAAAGTACAGTACAATGTGAAAAAAGTAGTGCTGTCATCTCTATTAATCGCATAAAGTTTCGTAGTTCATTGCAATGAATCGCATATATTGAAAGTGCTGAAACTTGATTCTAAATATTCTTCCTTTCCTGTTAAAATGCATTTATTTCCTTCTTAGGAAAGAAAACAAAACAATATAATGCTTTATTAACATTTTCCAAACAAAGCCTTCAACAGTATAAAGATAGAAATGCACTAAAATAGCACCAAATCAAGTAACATTAAACTTTTACCAAAGTCTAAGTAGAAGTTTGACTAATTGAAAGAACTAGTCCGCACATAGTTTGCATATTCATTGCAATGGGCATTAAATCTCTTAAACTCTCATTCTCTACAATATTAATCAGCCCGCAGACTGTGGCTATCCACTTTGTTACAACAATCGTGAAGCCGTGTTCATGATTTGCTCCAGGGCATCAGTGTCAAACGCCCCTTTGAACTCCACATGAAAAAGGCTTGCAGACAAAAGTGTCTCATTCTGCGTTTTGGTGATAGTAAAGACTTGGCTTGCTTCTGTGTTAATTCAAATGTGCCTTACTTAGGCTGAAATATACTAGATTTTTCAAGGAGTAAAATTTTACTGGGGTTCAGACCAAGCAATTGAATTAAAGCTTAAGTGTGTTTTTTTTGGGTGTTAAAATATTTTCTTCTATCCAAGCTTTCTGCATTTTTTATTATTTTTCTGTGTAAACGTACATTAGACTGACGATGTCCGGATGTTTCTTCAGTGCCCAAACACTGTATTTTTAAGATGCCATTTTCAATTTTTTAAGAATTGTAAAATCCATCCCGAGTCACTAGCATTCTGTTCAATTTGCTGCGCTGCATCTAGCATTTTTACTGAATCAACGTGTTCCATCTGAATTGCCCCAAAGGCTGTAGGAAACAGCCTAAAACAGCCAAATCAAGAATATAAAATGTCGTTTTCAGGATATTTAAAAGCCACTACTATCCAGAGAGGGTAACTTTAAGCTGAACATGAGGCAGGAGTGTTAGAGGAGGCAATTCTTTCCACTGATCAGTCCGTGACAGTTGGTGAAGATGTTTTGATGCTGTACCGCTGGTCTCCCCAGAGGCCAATTGAAAGAAATGATGAAAGGCAGCACCTCACAACACATCTGGAGAGTGAATGTGTTTACTCAGGCTTACCTTGTGAATGTTCTTGATTCCCTGTGTGGTTCCTTATAAGGACTGTGAGATTCAAAAACACTGGCTGGTAATTGTGATGGGAATTTGAGAATTCGTAAAATATTTGTAAGTAAACTTGTGTGCATGTGCCACTTGTCTTGTGTGGAATTTGATTTAATATGTGTGTTTGTGTTTAGTGGCCACAATAACAGATTGGACACTTTAGCCAAAGTTACAAATGTATGGATGTCATTGCATTTGATAATATCAAACCATCAAAAAGGCATCCGCAAACAAGCTTTGTTGAATTTGTTTCTCAGAACTAACACTTTCTATGGATATTTTAGCATTTTTATTTTAGCCAACTAGTCTCAAGGTTATTTTTAGTGAATGTAATAAGTCAGTTCCTTTCAAGTTCATACTTATTTCAAAGTAGAGGAACCACAGATGCTGTTTTTACAGTATATATATTGTTTCATCATTTATCAATTTTTTTTCTTCATCTTTTTATCATAATATTGTGTCTTAAGTGACTTAATAATTCTTTGGGGGCCACTTGAGAGAAGCCATCCAGTTACAGTACCTGCAGTTATAATGGTCTTGCAACAAACAGACAAAAAAATAAATAAATAAAAGAATATAATTAGTTACTATGCAAGAACTACAGTAGATTTTCACATGGGTGAAGAAATGAAACGATGTATCAATGGATGTCTATGCTGAGTCAGTTGTTGTCAAAAGCAATGATGACGTAATATCATACTTTGATTAATCCAACCATGTCCAGATCTAAAACTAGACTCCGTCTCTGGGAGAATGCACTGTGTTTCTAGGAAGCCAGTCAATTCCTTGTTTAAAATTCTTTCCATGACTCTTGTAGGATTGGAACGGAGATCTGGCTTTAAACCTCTGAGGTCAGATTTGCTGCTGACTTAAAAAATTGACTGTGAATGATTTGCTAAATATGAAATGTAATGTAACCTTTAACACTTAAATACTGTCTTACATTAAACCAGTGTAGCTGTAGTTTCTATACAACAAATTATGGTATTTGTATACCATAAAAAAGTAACCGAAACACACTTTAGATTCCTTCACTGCTCTAAAAGATAGTCTAAATCTACAACAACCATTACCTCCTAAAAAATCTAAAATAACATAGTAGCTACTTGCATCTGATAACTCCAAAAAACATTAAGACTTAAAATAGCAAACTTTAGTTCAGAGTTGCTGTTAGCCTAGATTCAAGTAGTGCATGTATAGGGGAGACCGGGGCTAGTTGTCACTTTTTTATCCAGTGAATATTTCTCTATTAGCCACAACCTTGAAGTCTTGGCAGCAAAAAACCTATTGAACATTGTCATCGTTCTTACCCAGGAAAAAAGAAACAGTTAATTGAAAACACGTTAACCTTTTGTGACAACATGTCCAAATAGTGGGGCATATTTTCACACTATATGGGGCAAGCTGTCACTGTGGAACTTGCCACTAAACCAGTGGCGTAGGTTTCATGTGTCCCCACCATCACAACCACCATTTATAAATCTACAACTGCACGTAAAACAATAAAGATGCACAAAGTGAAATAACTTAAACCACAAAATTTTTAAATGTTACATACAAAAATATCAAAACATTGTTTTGGCCAACATATAGTGTATACATTTATGACATTTAAAACACACGTGACAACCTGCCTCAATGGAAATGTGACAACATGCCCCGACCTGAGTTTCATGTAAAATACCTTTGTTCTAAGAACACATTTAAACCTTTTGGTAAAAATCTTGCCTTAATATATCCAAGTGTGGTTTGATTATGTTTGCTTCTTTACCCAAGAACTATAACAAAAATGTGATGATAATAACAATTTATTTTGGAGGTCTAAGTGCAGTAGAGTGCATCAGATTAACCACTTCTGAACCAGACTAGAAGCACTGTGACGCACACGCCGTCTGTGGAGGTTCACGCCAAATTATAAACAAGGATATAAACAAGGATTTTTGTGAATGCAAAGCACTCTGGTTTCACTTTAATTTAATGATTGTGTAATAGCAAATGTTGTTTGTCATCATGAGATGATAGGATGAAGAAACATAGAATCTCAAAGGTTTTACTTCATTGGAAATAAGGGCTTGTGGGTTTAATCGAAGAGCCTTAAATATGGCATAATTGCAATTATATGTTTAACAATTAATTGTCAGCCAAATTCATAGTTGTGACAGTCCTATTTAAGAGGGTTGTGAACTCAGAGTTTGAAAGTAACATACAAAACCTCTGCTAGAGAAAACACACATTTGTGCAATTGGACTTTACTGAGATATAACCTTTATGACAACTACACCATGTCCCCGGTCTCCCCTATGTGTATATGGAAATTTCCTATAGGAACAATACTCAATGTTGAAACTACATTTCTGCTCTGATATGAAAGTAGTGCTTAGCATGCAGTGGGGATTAATTTCTCATGTCAGACGTCTCAGTCATAAAGCATATCCGTTAGCTGCAGGCGATTCAATAATCAACACCAGAAGACACAAATCAATGGATTCCTCAAGGCTCTGCATATGATATATTTGTAGCTGTGTAGCTCATATCTGTAGGTGTATTTTGCATCAATTATTTAGGAGATATCCAGTTGAGGGTTTTAATGAAAATGAATGAACTTGTTAATTTTCTTGTTTCATAAAATAACGATGAAAGAAATGAGAGATAGTGGATTGTGGTGATGTATTTCAGTAATGTCACACATTTCTGCCCTTGGCAAGATTTGGGTACATTTCTAAGCACTATCAAGGCTAAGCAATGATGGCCTGTGGCCAATGTGAGTTTCAGGCCAGTTTTACAAAACTGTTACTATTGGGCCAGTGCTGAGGTGTCACTACATCCTATGTTTTTTGATTATGTACTTGCATTGCAAATGTAAACATTTGATTTGCTGTGATGTATTGAACATTGTTTTTCTGATTTAAATATGTCATCAGTTACAATTAGTTCAAATGATTAACAAATCACAAGTTTCGCATATATATCATATATTTAATATTAATGATATAGAAAATAAATGAAAAATAGAAAAATGCTGTTGAGCCCTGACTATGTGTGTGTGTGTTTATGTGTGTGTGCTGTAGCTGGCACAGGATGAGGGCAGTCCAGTGCGGGGTTTTGCTGTGGTGGAGTATGAGACGGCGGAACAAGCTGAAGCTGTTCTGCTGGAGATGGACAGACAGCTGATCCAGGGTCAGGAGATACGCCTCAGTCTGTGCCCTCCAGGAACGTCTGGGCGCAGCACCCTTGCTGCCCTTATCGCGGCTCAGGGCGTGGTGAGTTACACATGACATCTTCTTTATCAACAAACAGCAAGAGGGTTTCTCACATACTCGTGTGCCCACATCAATGTACACATACACACACACATGCATGTGCATATGTGAAGCAGTGGTGGTGGCAGTTTAATTACAGTATTCATTGGAACCCTGCTGTTTCAGACATCTCCAGCTCTCCAGCTGCATTTCCAAAGCCTGAAATAAACCGCAGGGCTATTTGACTACTGTTGGACAGATCCACATAAATCAGCAGCCTGTCCTAAAACGCATGAGCATCTCTCACTCACACACTCACACACACACACACAAACACACACACACACACACACACACACACACACACACACACACACACACACACACACACACATAAAATAGGAAGAGATGGTTAGTGATGTTAAACATTAACTGATGTACTCTAGCACAGTGGTTCTCAACTTGTTTTGCTTCCCGACATAGATTGGACAACAAGTGGCGACCCAACACATTACAAGCGTTTTGTATTCTACAAAAGTAAACAAAAATGTCCTTAAAGTGCCCACATATTGGCTTGATAAACACACTTTTCTTTCCTGTGTTGACATATTTCCTATAAAGAGTAAGAACTCATCTCTTTTTTTAAGTAGACAGTAGGCTTTAGTTTATGTCACAGCCATGTACATGGTACTGTAATATATATTTGCTAAAATGTATTTTATTAGCATTTAGGAGTACACTAGCAAATAGATGGCATCAAAGGTAAAACACATGGACTAAAAGCCACAAAACTCAAATTTTAATATTAATAACACTGAAAATGGTTAATATATTTTTTAAATATATTAAAGTAATTGAATTATATTTCTATCAAAAGAATATTCTGGGTGCAATACAAGTTAACCTCCTGAGACCTCCATGTGACTTCCATGTGCATTTTCCATTTCATTTTTTGATTTGTAACTAGTAGCACCTAATAAAAAAGCAACTAAAAAATTAATTCTAGAGCAAATCGTTTTCTTAAAAATGTATGTCCTCATATGTGGACAGCGGGACTAAGTTATGAAATTGTAAGAAATACCAAGCTCTAGAAAGTCCTTTTTTTTTTCATGAAATAGTTTATTATGTGCCACTCCTGAATGCACATAGGGGAAAAACTGCTCCTTATTTTAATTTACTCCTTTTAATGCCTCTGAAAGCAACATTTTTCAGCTTTTGGATGAACCCATTTATTCTCAATGTGAAAATGCAAACTAAATGAGTAAATATATAGGAATGCCTTTACTAATGTAAATGAACAGCACCTTATTGTACAGCGTTAACAAACAAACATATTACAAAATTTTGATTCAAATCAAGAGAAATGACCCACATATTTGTTACTGTGGAAAGTTATTCAAAATAACGAACATGTTTTTGGAACGTCTGTAAGAAAACCACTTCACAGCGCTCACACGAGTACTTCATGTTTATGAGTGAAACATTTAAAGCAGCATATCAAACAAAACTAGTCGCTACTCTTACAACCGAACAGGTTTCAGTGAAAAAAAAGTGGTTTCTTACCAGAGGCACTTTTGTCGGCATCACGCCCATAGATGCAGTTCACGGAAATCGAATAACTTGTATTGAACCCGGAATATTCCTTTAAAAACTTTTGGAAAACTTAACAGATGTGTTGTTATAGTTTACATTAAGTGTTTGCGTTCTTTCAGCTGCCAATAATTTACTGCACAAACCATGGCAATTTACATGACACAAACCATGTTTAATTCTGTATTTAATGTATTCTGGGTAATTTTTTTTTTCCTTCTGTAATTTTGTTTATGTTTTTTGAGAGTAAGTGCATTTCACGCAACCTGGCAGCAGCCTAATTTGACTAGCTTCTATCAAGCGACATGAATTTGCACCAAAATTATTTTTATTTATAAAATTATTTTTTATTCTTATTTTTATACACTTGATCTATTTGACTTCAACAAAAAAAAAATAAGCTACGAAGCATTTTGTTCTATCTTTGCAAAAGCTCATAAGACTTTTGTTATGCATTATATGGTTAGCTTTTTTTTGCACTTTATTATTTGGATTTAGCATTGTTTTTCACTGCTGGCCCTCTTAGAACAGACCTGCAACCCAGTTTTGGGTTGTGGCCAGACAGTTGAGAACCACAGGGACATGTGTGTGTGAGTGTGTCACAGACTCAATGTACAGATTCAGATTTTTACAGACCATTTTTTTATTTCTCTATCAGAAAGGAACTAAGGGATACATATATATATATTAGGGCTATCAATCAATTATAAAGAGTGTTTTTAATTCATTTTTAATCAAAGTAATTACATGATAAACATTAATCGCATATACAGTATAAATATTAGCTGAGAAATCCGCTCAAATAATAAAATAAAAAAATTATACAAAAAATTATAATTCAATAAGCAATAATTAAATCTATAATGATTAAATAATTACAACCCTAATTCCACAAATCTCAAGCCTCCAAAAACAGCCTAGTCCTTCAAGAGCAAGGATCATTCAAGACTTGTCTATTTGCCAACAGATGCTTCAGCAAATATTCCAGCACTTTGAGAACAATGTTTCCCAAAGACAAATTGGAAGGATTTTGGGCATTTCACCATCTACAGTGCACAATATAGTTAAAAGATTCAAGGAAGACTGTCAAATCTCGTAAAAGATTTGTGCGTAAAAGGCAAGACGAAAAACACTTCTGAATGCTGTGATCTCTGATCTCTCAGACATCACTGTCTTAAAAACCATCATTCATCTGTAATGATATCATGAACATGGGCTTGGGATTACTTAAGTAAACCTTTGTTGGTCAACACCATTCTCCGCTGCATCCACAGATGCAAGTTAAGACTTTACTATGAGCAGAGGCCATACATCAACACTGTCCAGAAGCACTGCTGACTTCTCTGGGCTTATTCTCATCTTAGATGGAAAGTAGAACAGTGGAACTGTGTTTTTTGGTCCGATGAGTCCACATTTCAAATAGTTTTTGAAAAACAGCCATTGTGTTCTCTTGGCCAAAGAGGAAAAGGACCATCCAAGCTGTTATTTGTGTCGGGTCCAAAAGCCGGTGTCTGTATGGGCCAGGGGTGTGTAAGTGCCAATGGCATAGGTAACTCACACATCTGTGAGGGAACCATTAATACAGACAGATATGGAGCAGCAAATTTTGGAGCAGCATTTACTGCCATCCAGCAATGTCTTTTCCAGGGACGTCCCAGAATATTCAGCAGGACAACTTCAAACCACATACTGGCCAAATAAGCAGAGAGTGCAGGTGCTAGATTGGCCTGCCTGCAGTCCTGACCATCTCCAATTGAGAATATGTGGGGCATTATGAAGTGCATAATATGGCAACAAAGACCCCGTTCAATTGTTCAGCTAAAGACCTGCATAATTTATGAATAGGGAAAATTTCACTTTTTAAACTTAACAAACTTGTGTCTTCAGTGCCTAAATGCTTAATAATTTTTATTAGAAGAAATGGTGGTTTCACAGTGGTAAACACTCGCCTTTCCCAAAATACTGCAATCATCTGATTTGAAATTACTGTACATTTAAAAAAAACTAAACAATGTAAATTCACATGGTAAAAATCATATAATGTTTAGTTGTAGTGCTTTCAATATGGCAAAGGGTGAATATAATTTACATATCACTCTTAGTATTTTTTGTACTGTCACAACTTTTTCGGAATTGGAGTTATAAATAAAATAATTCAGATAATTACAATGCATTACATTATTGTGGCAGACAAGTAGAGCATTTCTGAGACAATGCAAAAAATGGCTTGAGAAGGCAGTATATTGTTTATTTCCATATTTTTAAACAAAAGCTTATCATTGGCCAAATGCAATCCATTTTGCAATTGAAATCAACAATCTGTCTGAGATAGATTTATAATTAGGGCTTTTCTAAGGATGCGTCAATGTGTACTTGCGTCAGAACAATGATTTTGGAGCATCTTTGGTTGCGTTTCATTGTAAACAACAGTTTTGTCAAGTTAAATGTACAGTAGTTTGAAACTTTTAAAAAACACTTTTCGAAATCTCTGCATTCAGATTACGCTCCTTCCAGCTGTGTTTGAATGCAAGAACGTTTTCTTATCTTGTGCCGTCACTAGTGTCAAGCAATCCTGAGTGTCGTTTGTTGTCTGTACAGCTGCGACAATCTGTACAACAGTCTCTCTGTCTCTCTCTCCTCCTACTTTTTTCTTCTGTAAAAAAATAAATAAATGACATATAGTGCAAATGCAAGCTGACATTTCTCAGGAAGTCCACCCCTCCGAGCCACAAGAATCACTGTAATCTGTACCACTCTCACACAGGCTGTGAGGGCACAAACTTTCCCCTGACAGGGTTATGCTTTCATGTGTGAGTGTAGAGATATAAATTTAGTGCTGCTTGGGGACTAGCAGGTGTCTCCACTAGCTCTGCCCGTTAGCCAGTAGTATGGGAGCTCATACGTGAAACAGTCAAAGGATATGTGCCTACTGGTTGTTTCAGTCATATTCAATTAGAGGCGAGGCAGACTGGCTTTGCTTTACCCCTGCTGTGCCTCAGTTCTTATCATATGAGCGAGAATCAAGTTTGTTCAGGGTGTTTATATTTTATTAGAGATACAGTACTTCTGTATCACAATAAGCCACCAGATGTTGTTGTGTCAGTATATGTAGATTATATGGGCACTTTGGAAGCACACATTAGAAACAGAACTCACTGCTAATTCAACACTGAAGCTTCATACAGCGGGGCATGATGGAAGAATTGGTTTGCTTTTGCCATCCTCAAAGAGAGATGGGTCAACTTTCTCTCCAGTCCCAGCATACTATAAACCAGCATTGAACAGCATGGAAATTCATGAGCTGAGCTGGTCTTTTTGCAGGAAATATGTACTGTATATAAGTTCAAGAGTACTTGTATATTTGGGTGAGGGAATGGTAGTGAGCAGATGGAGTTGGAGTGTGGTTGGGATGAATCCACACCTCTAGCAGACATCAGAGATCTAACTATGAGTTCTTCATGCCTGGAAGCGTGTCCTCCATGCCAGCACGCACACGCGCGCACACACACACATACACACACACACACACACACACACACACACACACATGCTCACTCACAGCCAGTGCATAAACATCCCAGATAAACATTTGACAAGACAAGGGCACCGTTTTATATTTTGTGAGGTATGATTTCTATGGACAGAGAGCATTTAGGGATCTTAGGAAAATTCTGGATATTTATACATATGCATACACACACACACACACACACACACACATATATATATATATATATATATATATATATATATATATATATATATATACAGTAATTAACCAATATCACACAGCGATAGTGCTGTTGTACTGAACATTATCACCGCTGTGATTTGGCCATAGGCACAAGGCAGCAGGCTGAATAATAAGGCTGTCAAATTAACATTTTAATACTCTACAAATTTAAGATAAATATGCACAAGCAAATGCTAAAACTGTGTATATTTGAATTTAAGACAAGCACTGGCAATGACTAAGGTTGAATATTTGGCCATTGTATCTTTCTCTTGTTATCAGCGTCTTGCAGAGTGAGCAGCTTGTTTTAAAACACTGTGTCGGGAAAAGCATGTCTCAAAATCCTTAAAGGTTCTCAAGGTTCTGTTCCATCTAACGTGCTAAACAGTTTGAACAGTTACTGTGGGGAGACAGCGTTTGAGCTAAAAATGCCACTTCACAACCGAGTGCAACCGAATACTACTACAATCTGGGAATATTCTACCATACTTTTCAATTCATGAAAAACACTGGTACCGCCATTTTGAATCTTGAATACTGGGGTAGTACTGTGGGAGCAGAATACCATGCAACACCAAATTAGCATGCATTGCTCACATAATAATTGACAAGCAAAGTGATACAAACAGTAAAGCAATCTAGTGCCGTTATCCAAAATACTTCTTGGCCAGTCAGATTATAGAACCGGACCTCACTGTTGTATAATAAAATAATGATTATAAAACGGATAGCTCAGACTCTAAATTGTCATTGGATAAATCGCGTTGAAGCCATTCTAAAATTACTATAAATGCACGTGTATATGTGTATAATTGTTAATTCCGGTGGACTTTAACGACTAT
Organism: Moxostoma hubbsi; assembly: GCA_032164185.1. Lineage (NCBI taxonomy): Eukaryota > Metazoa > Chordata > Actinopteri > Cypriniformes > Catostomidae > Moxostoma > Moxostoma hubbsi. Next base: position 23,299,470 of record JAVLUX010000010.1, read on the forward strand.
GGACTTAAGCATTTGATACAATGTACTTACTATGTAAATTTGTTGATGCATTGTACTTACCTTAAAAGTACCTGCATTTAATACATCTGTAGTTGTACTTTCCCCTAATCTTAAACCTAACCCTACCCCTACCCCAACCCTAACCATAACACTACCCCTAAACCTATCTGTGCCTTATCTTCAATAGCAGGAAATGTTAAATGTTATCCTCAATAGCAGGACATTTTTGCAGAGCAAAATGTTGCTATATAATAAGTACATTTTATTGTATGTATTTTAATGTTAGTACATAGTAGTTAAAGACACCTAAGATAAAATGGGACCATTCAGGTTATTAATGATAAATTTAACTGTTTATTAAACATTGGTGTCTTTTATCATATTGCTTTTGTTTGAACTTTCTCTAGATGTTGAGCCATAAGAAAGGTTTGCTACCTGAACCCAATCTGGCCCAGCTTCTCAACAGCATGACCAATCCAGCTGCTCTCCATGTGCTTACGAGACCCTACCCGACTGGCAAACGAGGAGGTAACACTCTCTCTCTCTCTCTCTCGCTCTCCCACATTGCCTCTCCTAAGTGTCTCTTTACTCATTAGGCAAATATTTTATTGAATATTCATGAGTAATTCTTTTAAAAAGTACTTTCTTTTTTTTTTTCAAACAGAACCAACGTGCTTCTGTCTGATCAAAAATGTGCCTTGTGAGGGCATTGTAGTTGAAATTAAATATTCCCCATGTGTTTGCATGCGTGTGTATGTGTGTTCGCTAACGGTTATCAGCAGCGCTGTGGATTCTGAGCAGATTTTTCTCTCGATGAAAGCCTAATCATATATTAAAATTAACTTTTCATTGGGTGGAAGAATAAATGAGCTGAGGAAGAATTGGAGTCCGGAGCTTAAAGAGCACACACTATTACAACACTAAATATAGCACATGATTAAATGTTAAACTTCTCTACCTATTCCGGAACAACTTGCCATTAGTGATGCAACTGGAATTTTGGAATGAGGAAATGATGAACCGCCAACATCGTACAACCACTCTGTGGTGTCCATCTCTCTCCCTTTGAGGGCTTGTTTTCGCTTATTTTGTGTCTTTCCACATTATTTTACTCTCTTATGTTTCCTACTTGTTTATCGAATGGTTTCCCACCAGGAAAGTTTGGTCAACCTCACAATCTCCCCTTCCTGCGTCCACCGCTGAATACAGCACTACTACAGTTGGGAAAAGCACAGCAGGTACTCTATTGGTACTTAGTACTCTATTGGCAGGACTGTTTTGCAATTGGCCAATTAGGATAATTTGGGACATTGGATATTGTATTTCTTGCTCCATCACAAGCAAGTCTATATTAACATTACCATATAAAACTTTGACATTCTGGCTTATAGAGTATATGGCATATTTTAGCTGGGATATTCTAAAGTTATATTTCTTGGGGTGACAAGCGCAATAAAAGATTACCAGAATATTATCCTACTTTACCCCTTAATATTTCATTAAAACAAATAGAAAATAATAACAATAAACAATAAAAATTAAATGAAATAAAAATTCACCCACATTGAACATTAAAAACATGAGTAATTTCTGCACCACTAGCAGCAATAAACAGAAGTGCAAAAATGTTGCCTGTTTTTTAACAGGTTTCCCCCAGAACACTCCCTTTGTCTTCCATTTGTTAGATTAACAGATAGCCATGCCCCAAATTTCTAGCCACCGGTTGAGCCAATGTTGCTTTGTTAGGTTGGTCTTAATTGTCAAACAAACAGAGCAATCTTTTGATAGTGTCACAGAGCCACATGTTTACAGATTTAAGGAAAACAAACTACAAATGTCTTTCTTATTGTTTTCTCTGCATATTACAGGGGATAGAAGAAAGTATTTTAACATTGAAAAATGTACACACTTTACCATTAAGAATATGCTATATAGAATGTTCTCTCTCTCATGATAGACTGAAGTGGAAGCTTTTTTATGGAGACAAAACCTCCAAGTTCAACAATAATAAGGAGAGACATTTACCTGTAGTTTAGATAAAAAATATTTAGAGATGGATAGAAAAAAAACACAGTAAAGGACATACTGTACATAACAGCAGTTTAGAAGTAATACCCTTAAGTAGCAAATGTTTTGACATAATTTATACTTTCCACATACTTTCTTCACAACTCATAAATACCCCCCCCCCCCCCTCCCCCTCCCCCTCCCCCCTCCTCCCCCCTCTCTCTCTCTCTCTCTCTCTCTCTTTATTTCATGCAGAATACCATTCTGGGAAATGGGTTTGTTCTCCAGAATCTTCTCCACATGCAGATGGCCCAACAGCAGCTCTTACATATCAAAGACAAGCATGTAAATAATGTGCTGATGTGTTTACCTTTAAAGAAACAAAACACATGAAGACAAAGTTTACCCCAAAATGAACATTCTGTCATCATTTACTCATCCTCCTGTTGTCCCAAACCTGTGTCTTTTGTTGAACATAAACAAAGACGTTATACAAAATGTTAGCCCCAGTCACCATTCATTTTCATTGTACAAAAAAAAAATATATATATTTTGAAAGTGAATTGTGACTTACTGTAAGCTAACATTATGTGTTCCACGGAAAAAATTATATGGGTTTGAGACAACATAAGGGTGAGTAAATGATGACAGAATGTTCATTTATGGGTGAACCATATCTTTAAGGATGTCAAAAGTATTGGTATAAAAGTATATATATATATATGATACCCCTGTCTTTCTACAGTATCGATAATACAGAGTACACATTCAGTTTGGTACCCAAGTTCAGTCTGACCTGTAATGGTGAGGTATTTACTGTATGTAAACACAATCGGTTTGTCTTAAATTAATGAAAACTGGCTGCCTTGCAGTGCAAATGCAGCCTTATAGACCTGTCGTTTTAATTATTTAGTTAAAAATCAAACAACAATATTAACAAGAAGGAGAAAACACTTTGTTTTTTATTACTGACTGTTTACTTGAATAAGTACTTGAAAAACAATGTATAATAAAGTATAATAATAGTACAATGAGCATAAGGAATCGCTCTAATTTAATTATTTTATATCATTATTGATATGCAAGAATGTTAGTTTAAGAATATTCGTTTTTGATAGGAGTCGAGAATCATCAAATTTATCTTGTTTTGGTTTCAAGTAATGAAATTTGGTATCATGACAACATTAGTGTGCCCATAAGAGAAAAAGAAAAGAAAAACATTACCACAGTGATGTGGTGTAAGCAATGTTTGTGTGAGTGTGACTTACCTGCAAGTCTAGTGGCTGTTAGGTAACAGCAGCCTGAAATTGTTTTCAGTTTTTTTCTGTGAGGAATCAGATAATATTGGTCTGCATTAAATTCGGTTGTAAATAATGAGAAAACTGCAGCTTTCATTCCGAAAATCATTATTTATATTTATTTTCTAAAGCAGTATTAGAGCCATAGATCTCATCTGCATTTTTAATGTTTATTGAGGTTCTGGTTAGAGAACTATACCAACGTCCACACGTACATTTACAGGAGAGCAGAGAGGAATGCATGCAATAAAAACAGACATTATGTGCTTGGTAAACCTTTCATAAATCTTCTTTAATGCACATGTTTGTTTGTGTGAGGGTGCACAGCTTTGTTTTAGTGAGAGTGTGCTGGTGACGTTTGTTGTTTTGGAGCAAGTGATGTAGATTCAAACTGGGTTAAAGGGAATAGTTCACCCATAAATGAAAATGCTGACCTTCTTTCTTCTGTGGATCACAAATGGTACAGTTTTGAAGAATATTCTGGCACCATAAACGTATCATAAAAGTGCTTTATATGACTCGTGTTATATTCTTTGTCTTCTGAAGCAATACATTAGATTTGTTTTAGGAAAAGACAGAAATGTATGTTGTTGTTCCTTGAAAGACTTGAAATCCAATCTAGCTCTCCTTGGTCCATTCATAAGAAGAGAAGTAGAAGTAGCGATGTCTGATTCGAGAATTAATGATTCATTTGAGTCAGATCTTTTTAATGAATCAGTTGACAAGTTCACAAAACAGATCTGAATAATTCATTCAGGAATAAGACAGATCTTTTTCTCGAATTGAACTCACTGACTCAGTGATCTAGTCCCAGTGGTCAACAGTCCAATTTGTCCTCACACAAAGCTATCATATATTTTGGAATATAGCCCAATATTAATATGGACCACGTTTATGATACTTTTAGTGTGATTTTTTTTTTTGTCATTTTGGTGCTTGACAGCACCATTTACCTCAGTTACTATAGGTAAAAGAATGGCCAGGATATTCTTTCAAAATTGGTCTTTTGTGTTCTATGGAGGAAAGAAAGTCATACGATTGGAATTGGCATGATGGTAAGTAAATAATGACAGAATTTTCATTTTTGGGTGAACTATCCCTGTAAGCCTCATCTTGCCTGTTTACATTTTGTTAAAATTCTGGATGATCTTCATGATATACCGCAACCTCATTCTTCACCCTATCATGGCCTGTCTGTTCTCTTTTCTCCTTCATCATTCTTTTATTTTGTCTTAGGTCCAGGGTCTTTTAGGCGACCCCTCTCGCCTGCTCCTCCAGAAATTTCTGGGTCTTCGAACTCCAGCATCGGTTCCTCTGGGGAAAGGCTTGCTGGGAGATTCCCCCACAGGTGAGAGCTTCTGGTCGGACGGTCAAGCCCACTCACCGCAGGCCCAGAGGTCTTTGTCGCCACTGTAGGGAAAGACATTTGCGATGCAAATTCTAAAACTGTTTCAAAAGCTTCATTATAAGCAGTGTGAGACAGCCACTTCAATCAGTATTTCTCCCTTTTGTGCTCTTATACAGGTGTGTGTGCTAAATCTGGTATAGGCATTCATCAAAGCATTAAAGACCTTTGAAGAGTATTTTTTTGTGCAGGGTCATTTCAATTTAAATATCAGTGCCATGCAGGTGTTACAGTCAGGCAGAAATTGAAATGCTAAACTATGAATGTTTTCCTGAATATACTGTGCACTGTATGCATTAGTTGGAAAGAAAATGTATTTACCACCATAATGTAACAAAGTTGTGTAATATCCACTCAATACCGGTCAAGATGCCAGAGACTGGCCGCTTTGGACGTGTGTCTGTAAAATGTACAAGTGGTTATAGTCTATGATTGCTTTAAATATGCGGTCCAAAAATTATCATATATATGCACAATTAAAGTTGAAAAAACTTTATTTGTGAATGCCCCAAGTATACATATGGTATCAATTTAATACCCTTTTGTTATCCCATCCTCAGCCTAGCCACAATGAAAACGAGTGTATCTGAACTTATTATAGTACAATGTAATAATGTGATTTAAAGGGTTAGTGTACCAAAAATAATAATTCTCTCAAAATTTAGTCACCCTCATGCTCAAACTCGTGTGACTTTCATTCCTCTGCGGAACAAATGTGCAAAACTTTCAACCTCCAGAAAGATCATAAAGGCAGCATTAAAGTAATTCATACGACTCGAGTGGTTTAATCCATGTGATCCATGTGATATGATCGCTTTGGATGAGAAACAGACCAAAATTTTGGCTTTTATTTACTATTGACTATCTTAATTTGTGTTTTTCAGAATAGTAGAAGTCATTTGAGGTTTGGCATGAGGGAGAGAGAATTATTGTTTTGGGGTGAACTATCTCTTTAAGCCAAGGCCACCACAAAAAAAAAAATTTCTCAGCGATTGGCTGCCAACCAGCGTTTTCTCCTCTCATTTGCATAAAGTTAAACATTTATCAATTTTAAGATGCTTTTTCACTGCTTTCTCCTCTTCACTGTCAATTCCACAATCCTCCATGCGAGCCTGTCGCTAATTGTTTTATAAAGAAAGAATGAATTGAAAACGCCCACTCAGCACCACTTGACAGGCACTGTAAGAGTGGCTTTGACATGTACTAGTACTATGAGCTTTTCTTTGTGTCACAGATTTGGGCCAGGACTCTTCTCCGGTCAAGTCCCAGGGAGGAAACTCTGGGGCTGGAATAGTGTCACATTTAACTGGACGTTCACACTTAAGTTCTACAGCCGAGCATAATGGAGTAATGGCAACATTCACGGCTCTGGAGAAACAGCCCACACCCCCAGGGACCACAGGGGGATCCATAAGCGCTCAAGCCCATCTGCAAAACTTCCACCCTGGGATCAACACACAAAGTCGGGGTTCATTGCTGGGGAGCACAACGCACAAAGCTCCAGCCATCCACCACAGCACTAGTCCACAGACTGTAACAGTAAGTTCTTTTTGATTCCTCTGTTGTTCTATATGTTTCTCTTTGAACTAAGGTGTTTATTACTGTATTTTTCCTTTTCCTGATCCATAGAACGTATGTGGTATATTCTAAGTCTGCTTACTATTTGTATTAAAAAGATCAGTGTGGCATGGTCTGCGGGAGAGAGAGAGTGGTAAGGCTCGTCACCTGGTTCTATTTTATTGGTAATAAAAGGAACTGACCTTGAACTTGCTTCGTTGTCTCCTGACTCCTCCATAGCCCGAACTAAAGACTTTGTTACAGCTGGTGCCGAAACCCAGGAATGGAGGAGTCAAGAGACAACGAAGCAAGTTCAAGGTCAGTTCCTTTTATTACCAATTTATTCTGGTAACCGTCGTTATCAGTCAGTTTAAACAATAATGTAGCACACTCTGGCTGCTGTGCTCTCCAGTCAATCTCTCTCCCCCTGATGCTGTGGCGTGGCTCTTAAATCTCCCTCCGCCATCACTATAACGAGAGACAGGTGTTAAAGATCATCGTGAACTAGGTGACGAGCCTTACCTCTCTCTCTCTCTCCCGCAGACCGACACATGACCACACCCACCATGCCACAATCAGCTTGGAAATTCTGCAAAATATCTTATTTAGTGTTTTCATTTTTGGGTGAACTATTTCTTTAAGAGTGTGTGTGTGTGCAGGTGTGGATGTGCGTATTGGCTGCTTTCATCATGGTTGTCTTGGTTACCATCTGAAAACACTGAGGCTTTCATTCACCTGTCTCATACACACTTCTGTCTGAAGTCATTTTGCTGTCCTCCCAGAACTGCTTTTAATCTATCATGCAAATGTAGTTGTGAAAAACACATGTGAAAAACCTAGTTAGGTACAGATTAGCAGCTGAAATGCTGCAGTGGATTGTGTTATTGCTGTTCTCTCCCTTTCTCTCTCATTTATAACTCTCTCTGTTTCTGTAGACTCAGTCCAGTTGTCAGACTTCTCTGCTAGGAGACCCTCCTAAAGAAGTGAAGTTGCCTTCCAACCCATATCTAAACCTGGCTAGTGTTCTTCCCGGAGTGGTGCTACAAGGTACATGCACAATCAGAAGATGAGTCACCTCTTCCAGACCTTGGAATGTATCTCTCTTCTCTGTCAGCTCTCTATTTTCAGCTATAATGTTTACAGTATACGACTGTCTTGTCTCTCTGTGTTCCCTGCTCAAGGCCACAGCCAGACAGGCTACAGCCTACACCAGCAGAAAAGATCATGTGTGTGCGTGAGATTTTCTAAATGGGTGTCCCTAATAAGGACCTGGTTTGCATCAGTATTTTTTGTTTGTGTTTCCTGCAGCACCCTGCAACAATAAGCCTCAGACTGTGCAGGCCCACAGTGGGACGTACAGTGCAGTCCTTCCCTCTGCCACTCACCAACCCAGTCAATATAGTACAGAGACCACACCTGCAGAATACACTCACCAATACACTCAGCAATACACACAGGTAACTACAACACCTGCAGAATACACTCAAAAACATACATTTTATATATATATATATATATATATATATATATATATATATATATATATATATAATGTAATCTTAAAAACCCATTATGTACATGTGAACATAGAAACCGCTTTGAGTGTCATCCACGCAAATTGCTGAATTCAGTAACTACACATATTAGTATTTTTTGTTTCCTTAAAAAGGAACAACTGCTTTAACATATTAACCACAACAAATATGACATTAATTGTGATGAAATATTATAATCTATTGACAGCCCTATGTAGCGGGTACAAGGGATGAAATAGGCCCGAGACAGGTAAGGCGTTCATTGAAGCCTCCAGAGGGCAATTTTTCTCTGGAGTAGAGAAGAAGGAGGTGAAGTGACAAATTCAGTCTTGGGGTGCTCGTGGTGGTAGTGTCATGAATGGTGAGGAAAGTGGTGAGATTGGCTGTGATCGCTTATTGGGCTGTGAGCCAAGGGAGAGAGCCACAGCAAGAAAGAGACTGTTCTGTCTTTAGCCACTTCCATGAGAAAGAGAACAGAAGAGACTGTTAGTCATCTGTGTACTTCTGAGATCCTTCTTGGTTGTCAGTCACTTCCTCTGGCATTTATTTCTTATACCACCTCAAGAGCTGGAGATTGGCTTCAGGCGCAGGTGATCAATCCAGAAGCACCACTGAGTATAGTTGCCAGGGGCTAGCCATCTCACCACATCTAATAATAATGATTTCTTAACACTAATTACAAACCTGGATTTGTGCATGCAAAGCTGACCTGTACCAAAACCCAACAGTGTGTCAAGCTCAGGTCACTATATACACTAGTAACTATACCAAACCTGCTTAATACTGGTTAATACTATTAGGGTTGTGGTCCGGGGATATCTTGCAGCCTTGTTTCAGGAGAAAGTGTTGTCCACTGTCAAAGACAGACATGACAGCAAGTCACAGAGATACGAAATTCCTGCAATCACTTCAACGATCAATCCCCCTGATCTCTTTTCTCTAGTCTAAACCCCCACAGTTCCTTCCTCAAATGCTGGCTTCCACTGAAACCCAAACCTGACAGCCAAAGCCAGGAAGATGAGAGGAATAAGGAAAGAAAAATGGAGATAAATGGGTCTATATGGAATAAAGTAAATGAATGCTCGAAACAGAACAAAAAGACTTTCACCAGAAATTGGAATGCAGCAGTGGTGCACCAATAATGCACATGCTCTTGAAAAATTACTGCTTCAAGTCCACATTCAAGTTGGCTTCTATCTGAATCTCTAATAATTCCCCCTCTCTCTCTCCACTGTCCTCATTGCACCATATTCTGGCCAAGAAAGGCCTGCTTAGTCTGATCGACATGTATAGTGACCAACCACAGTTTTCTATGTTCTTACAAGTCGTTATGGCTCAGGGATATCTGAAATATATTATGAAACGGATGTTGTACAGTCAGTCGGTCATTATCTCAAAATAAACTCTGACAGAATGGTCTTGTATCACCCTGAAGGGGTTTATTTTGCGATAAAGACAGGCTGACTTTAGAGTATCACGGTTAATACACAGGTTAATTGAATAGACATGAAATAAAGATTTGAGTGTAAATTACGTTTTTATGTGAGAAGAAAGAGGCCACGGGGTCTCCAGAAACAGTTGAATTCCACCTCCGGTTTGCGTCAGAGTTCTGTTGGTGTTTATATTAATAAAATTACTATCTGACTGCTCACTTATTGCACAACTACTTTCCAAATAATTTAATAAATTGACATGAAATATTGATTTTATTAGCTTTCTTGTAGAAATCTCAGAGTGATACATGACGTAAGAAAGGTGAATTGCAATAGTTTGATCGGTTCTCACCCAAAACCAACAGGATCACTTCAGAAGACATAATAAACCTCAGTTTATTTGGTAATTACTGCATCTGGATGGACCAAATAAACACAGTATCTCACCAAGACAGGAGTGTTGACCTCACACAGCCGCAGTCGTGCATCGCGAGCACATGTACATGTGTCGCTTGTGTAAGCATGCAATAACAGAGTGCTGGCTTGCAGCCACCAACAAGATCAACAGCGTGTGTGTGCTAAATTGTGTCTGTATTTGCCATTGTCGATACTGTAGAAAGACAGGTATCATAAATGTGTGTATAAAAAAAATATATATATATACTTAATAATGGTAGACTGATATATCAGTGCCAATAGTTGTTTGTATTTAATTATCATTATCTGCAAAAATCTGTGCCAATAGTTTTTTTTTTTTTTTTTTTGTCCTCTGTTGGCGGACGCTGGAAGAAACAACAGCTGACTGACAATATTCAACCATATTTTTATCCTCACTTTATTGCAAATTTGGTTATTTTGATTAGATAAATCAAGTATTCTAAATTGAAGCGAGGGCATGAATAGAAAAATGAGACTATATGGAAACGTGCCTCATCAGCACATACATTATATCTCCAACTTCATATCTTGTAAATAATAATTTAAAAAACTCATACAAAATCCTTCATCCTATGAATATATTGGTTATTAAAAGCTTAATTTGTTAAATATTAAAATATAGAGCCTTGTAACAGAGCCAAGTCTCTGTCATTTCAAAATAAGATTCACAAAATAATTGTATTTCAGACTTGTTCATAGTCCTGCGTTATGCACCAAATATTCATTTTTTTTTTCTGGTTACAACAAGATGATAAAAACATTCAGGGCTTTAGGGAAAACATATGTGGCTTAAGCCCCTGTAGCCCTGTCTAGTCCTGCAAATGGTCAAATCCAGTGATTAGTTCTTCCTCAAAAGCACTCATTGTAGCAACCCGTTTGTTTCCAGGCGGGCTGATAAAAAAAGCCTTGTGAAGTTGCGTAAAGCCAACCACTCAGATTAGAGCTGCCGATTTCAGACAGTGCTTGCCATTTTTGTGTGCAACATGCATCAGACAGTCAGTTAACGGACTTTGGGGTGCCTGTGCCACCAGAGGCTGAGATTTCTCTTGACTATGCTATCCAATAAAAAGACAAAAAAGCCCCAAATGAAAATAGAAATAGGAATGTTGGGATTTCAGCAAATGCAGAGGAGAGGAAAATGTGCTCCAGGGGAGGATGAGAGGGAAGATAAAGGAGCTGCAGTCCTCCCACATTCTGTTAGATACCTGCTAGTTTTTTTTAAGAGTAATTCCCTACTCATTCCTTGGCAGATAGTTTGGAGAAGGAAATTTTGCAGAATTGCATGGCTTAAATGTGGGTCTCCCTCTCATTACTGCAGGTGGTCCTATGACAATACGAAAGAGGTGGGTGAGAGTTGGAGGGGGAAAGGGGGAATGAGAGATTTAGTGGGAAGGCAGGAGGGAAGAGGAAGATTGGCTGCGAGTTGTCTGTCCCATCTGGTCGCACACTCCCACACACTCCACCAGCTTTAGTGAAATGAGACAGTGAGCTTTCACGCTGTAGGCGTCCAGAGAGTGAACAGGGAATGGTGAAAGAAGTGATGGGAAGTAGATAAATTAAAGGGATAGTTCACCCAAAGATACAAATTCTGTAACAATTTATTTACTTACCCTCATGTTGTTCCAAACCTGCAAGACCTTATGAGGAACACAAAAGGAGACGTTTTAATTAGTGATGTTGGTCGATTAAAATTTTGAAAGTGCTGAAATTTTACTTTATATGTAATTATTTTCCTGTCAAAATGCACTTATTTCCTTCTTAGGAAAGAAACGCAAATATATGTAACAATAATGCTTTATTAACATTTTCCAAACAAAGCCTTCCACAGTATAAGGATTCAAGTTCAAATCAAGTAACATTATATGTTTCGCAAAGTCTAAGTGAGAGATTGACTTATTGAAATAACTATGCATCCTTAGGTTGAATATTATAAATCTCTAAACTCTCATCCTCCACAATTTTAATCAGCTGGCAGACTGTGGCTATCTGCTTTGCTACAGCAATCGTGAAGCAGTATTCACGATTTGTGTCAGGGCGTCAACACAGCATCAAGCGCCACTTTGAACTCCACATGAAAAGCGCTAACAATGTCTTGTTCTACATTTTCGTGAGAGTTAAGACTTAACAAACTTCTATGGTAATTAAATTGAGCCTTACAGAGGCTGCAAAGTACTTCATTTCTGTCTCAAGTCCCATTTGGGCTTGTTTTGTACAACAAACAGCATTAAGAAGTCCTTTCCCCATCGTCTGATCACAAACATGGCTGTTGTGTGTTTTGTGGTGGGTGCGTCAGTATAATGAGTATCATTTACTCACTTTAAAGCTAAAAAAACTCTTTTTACTCACTAAAAAAAAGGGCTCAAAAGTATGACAAAAGTAGTCCATGCGATTGGTGCACCATATTCAAGTCTTCTTAAGGCATAAGATTTGGTGAGAAACAACAGTGTAACACAATGCAACATATTTTTAGTGCAAATTTTGACGTCTGTTTTGCGTTCATGACCGTGTTCACAGTGGCTTTTTAGTACTAAAAACAGATGAACATGTGAACACATAAATAAATAAATACAATTCACAATTGTAATAAAGTTAATTTGGAACACACCTTTTAAATAATTTTTTATTGGAAATTCTTTTTGAAGCAATCTTACAGTATGGCTATCGTGATAGTTCTTTCTTTCGAAGTGCCCTTTGGAGACTGATTTATACCTTTTAAATGCAGGGAGGCCAAAAGTTCTTCCGCTGAAATCAGTCTGTTCTTACTGAAAGTCGAATCACTACCCCCAGTGGCCGAATCTGGAAGTGTAGTTGAATTTATGGGCAAATGTGAGCTCCAGGTACTAGGTGAAATGCCAGGTTTTTTGTTTTTAATAATGTAATGCAGTCAACAGAAATGCTTTTTTTTTTTTTTTAACCATACACCCTAATCCAAAATTCCAAGACTAAACCTAACCATCAGTGTAGTAATAATATAATCTTAGGAGGAAAATGTCAGGGTCAATGTCAGGGTACCAGAACATTCAGAAGCAACATGTTGAGTTTCCATGTGACCGTGTTGCACTTAAGCAACCAAGTACCTTGTAAACACTTTTTTAACCAGCGAACTTATAAAACATGTGCATTCTGACTTAAGGATATTGCATAAAACCAGAAACTTTTGCCATTTTTGTGTACAATATACATCAAACAGTCAGTGAATGGACTGGTAGGCTGCAGTGTGAGGCTGAGGTGTGTCAGTAAAGAGAGTCTGAGAACCAGAGTCTGAATGTTGCATTTATGAATAAATGTTGAATGAATGAAAGTTTGATCTTCATATGGATCCCTGTAGTAGCTTTTGTCTGTCTGTATTCTGTTCCAATGGTGCTGATCTGTGTCTCTGTGCGATAGGAGGCCATGCAGCAGTGGTACCAGCACTACCAAGCACAGACCTACGTCAACACTAGCCAAGAGACAGCTGCAGTCACTGAGTGCACAAAGGAGCAACCTCAGGTAAGTTGCAATTTGTCTCTCTTTGTACTTTTTTCTTTCTCCTTTTGTCTCACACAAGTACATATCAAATCATATCTGCAAACATTTAATTTCTTAAAGTAATAGTTCACCCAAAAATGAAAATTCTGTCATTCTTTATTCACCCTTATGTCATTGCAAACCCGTATGACTTTCTGCCATGGAACAGAAGAGGAGTAATTGTGAAGAATGTTGATGCTGCTTTTTTCCATACAATAAAAATGAATGGGGACTGAGGATCTTGAGCTCCAAAAAGGACACAAAAAAACACAAAAAAGTAGTCCGTATGACTTGTGCGCTACATTTCATGTCTTCTAAAGACAAACAATAGCTTTGTTTGAGGAACGGAATTAAATTTAATTTGTTATTCATTGAAAATCTTCCCCTCCACAGTAGCTCTCAAATGTCATTCACACTTCCGCATATTTAAACTTGTACATAACAGTTCCAAGACATGTGGGAAACAGTGCTGTTTGGTATCATTTACATTAAGCTTGGACAAATGCGTCTTGACTCCCCATTTCTGAATATATCAGATTTTAGATCTACAGCGGAGGTGATGATTTAAAGTTAATAACATCTTAAATTTCAGTCTGTTTGCACACAAAACTATCCTATGGCTTCAAAAGATTTGCAATGTAGCACATAAGTTGTATGGACTAATTTGGAATTTTTGATGCTTGACAGCCTCACTTCCAGTTATTTTCATTGTATGCAAAAGAAGAGCATCAGCATTCTGCCACAAATACCTTCTTGTTTTCCTCGGATGAAAAAATAATTGTTTAGGTTAGGAACAACATAATGGTGAGTAAAATATGACAGAATTGTGGGTGAACTATTTGTTTAATAATTGTTTGGGTCCATTGTCCTTCTGATTTCTGTATGTGAGGGTTTACAGTATGTGTGTGTTTGTGTGTGTCATAGGTGGTGGTAACCTCCTCATACGGAGACTACAATTCTTACATGCATGCTGTCAGTCAGTACTATTCTCAGACACAGATGAGCCAGGCAGCTGCTCAAGTCTACCAGCACCAAGATATCAGCAAGGTACTCACAAACACACACAAAACACATCATGCTTAATCATGGTGACTTTACAGTGTACATTAGCTCTATCTAAGCCCATCTCAAAAAACAACTCTGCAAACTGCATGATGATTAAATTCTTACTGTGCTGATGAATACACATATCTATTGTACATATACAGTATCAGACATATCAGATCTGCTGCAGCAAAAATGTTACATATTTAAAGTTCTGCCCATATATTTCATATCACACATATGTTGATGCAGCTATCCTTATGATTCTCCAAAGACATAATGGTTTTTAATACTGTACGAACTATAGATTCTATTCCCTATCCCTACCCCTAAACCTCACAAAAAAACGTTCAGCACATTTACATTTCCAAAAAAACATTTTTTTTTTTTTTTTAAGTGATTTTAATTATGGGTACACTACAAATGTCCTCATTAACCACATTTATAGCATAATACCCTTGTAATTACCAATTTGTAACCTAAACAAATTCCTTGTAAACCACTAAACCTGCAACACACTGAACTGAACACACACTGAAGGTTGAAATACCACAGCCATTATTCTTCTGGTGGCAGATGTCAGAAAAGTCCATCCCAGGCTTCCACTGTGTCTAAGTGTATCCCAGCTGACACTGGCCTGCCACAGATCACTGTGACTATGACTTAATTGCACACTGTTCATACTGTCACTTAAATAGACCAGAAAATTAGCCATTAATTTCTCTATAGGTATATACAGTATGTATAAAATATACATTCAATAATCAAATATGTGTACTGATTTTGTTATGTTTGTGTGCTTTCTGTAACAACAGCACCCATCTTATACTAAAAAGCTTGCAAGATAAATGAAAGAAATAAGCCCATGCATTGCAGTGATTTTACAATGGTTATGTGGTGTTCTTTGACACTAAGTTGAGGTTTTAGCTTTTATTTATGGTGGCAATAGCAATATGATGAAAGTCACCAATATTGAATAAATAAGAACATTTATTAAAACTATATTTCATAAGAAATCCTCTCGTAAGTAATATAGTTCAGCAGATTTTAGCCACTAGGAATTCAATTGATGATCGACTGTTTTACAACGGCTTGAAATATGGCTCATTGAGTCCGATTTTAGAGATGTACTATCCATTTCTATACTATCTTTTATACTTGTACTAGCCATACAGCATGGCTAATTGCACTCGAATAGTCTGGTGGAAAGAGAAATTTAAGCAAACTGCACCTCCAAGTGTCACTCGATAGCGTAGTGTGTAAAGATGGTGAGAAAATGCTTATTTTCATGTTGACGATCCGGGTTCTATTCCCCCTTTTGTCCCACTCTTATATTTCCTTTAATACTGCTTATAAAAATTCAAATAAAGTTTGATTGACTCACAGAAATTTGGTCACGTAGATGGTCGGGGAGTTGAGAGAAAGGTTTGATCCTGGTAAAATTAACATGTATGTAACCTCCGTACCCACATACCGCCCCCGTATATGGATATAAAGGCGAGGGAAATACGCTCGTTCATTCAGGATTTTTCTGAGGAGCTGGGAGTGTTCCGGCCACCTCAGCGGCTCGGCTTAGCGACGTGGCCGGGAAGACACAACATCTCGTTCCCTCCATCAGGGAACGGAGGTTACATACGTAACCAAGACGTTCCCCATCTGTCGCTCACTTCGACGTCGTGTCGAAGAAGTGACATTAGGGGTCCACTTCAAATCACGCTATGCGCTGAGCCGTGTACGTGTGCTGCTGACACAGAAACGGGCAGGTATTTAACATGCACAAGCGACCAACTGTGTTCAGACTGCGCGTACTCTTCCCCAATGCCCCAAAAAAGTAGTCAGAATCCTTTTGGTTACCCTAGAGGGGAACAAGGTGACGCTTCCAACTAGGGAACGGATCAAGCCTGGCTGGGCCTCTTTTCTCTCTATGTTTTCTCGGCATAGAGCAAGAGCAGCCGGGGCCCTTACCGCATCATGGGAAGGGGGTCTTACCCGAATTCCTAGTCTTTCAGGGGGAAAAGACCCTGCGGAGGCCACACCCGTCCGAAAGGGGAGGGGTGCACGGCGACCGGAGGGCAGCGAAGCTCGTAAGGTGACCGTACCGCGGAAGTACACACAGGAGGAGTCCACGTAGGAGGCCTGATCTGTGGAGCACCTATTCCAGTAGGGGTAGCCTGGGGTACACGTAGTGGACTGGGTTGGCGAGTTCCTCCGCTGAACTGCGGACCCAAGAGGGCTAGGGAGGAACAGTCCTCTAGACACGTCAGAACCGGCCGGCCGGGGAACAGTCGTGGTGCTGGAGACAGGTGGTTCATGTCCAGGAAGCAGGGACTGTTGAAATCAGGTGGCAAAGTGCCATGAGAACGGCATTTGCGGGCCAGGTGACCCAGAGACATAGGAAATAGCTTTAAGAGGGGCGGCAAATGAAAATAGTTTAAAAACAAAAGATTCTCCTCCCGGCCCTCCACCGGGGGATGGAGCGGTCTTACCACCTCTGGAGCTAACATCTCTGTCTTACGGGTCCTCGAGGGGGTCCAAGAGACGGGGGGCGTCTGCTTCCTGCGGTGTGCTCGACGCTGGGGCTGAGAGCTGGGCCCGGGTTGAGGCGGAGCAGATTTCTTGGCCGCAGGGGGACGCCCTCGGCGAGCAGACGGGGCAGTGGCCGTGGCGGCAGGATATGTGAGATAGCCTCCGTCTGCTTTTTCACCGCAGAGAACTGCTGGGCGAAGTCCTCGACGGTGTCGCCAAAGAGGCCAAACTGGGAAACAGGGGCGTCGAGGAAGTAAGCTTTGTCGGCCTCACGCATCTCGACCAGGTTGAGCCATAGATGACGTTCCTGGACCACAAGGGTGGCCATTGTCTGCCTGAGGGCCTGCGTGGTGACCTTCGTGGCTTTGAGGGCGAGGTCGGTCGCTGAGCGCAGTTTCTGCAGCACATCGGGGTCAGGGTTACCCTCGTGCAGATCCCTGAGCGCCTTGGCCTGGTGGACTTGCAGGATGCCATGGCATGCAAGGCAGAAGCGGCCTGTCAAGCGGCGCTGTAGGCTATGGTGTTTAACGAGGATGTCGTCCTACAGGCCTTGGAAGGGAGTATAGGGCGCCCGCACTAGGTGGTAGGGTTACCGGGACACATAGATGGAGTGCAACGGCCCCATCCACCTGGGGAATCGCCATATGCACGTGGGCTGTTCCACCGTCGAGGGTAGCGAGAGTGGACGAGCAGGGCTTTTGACGAAGGGAAAGCGGGGCTCTCCATGAAGACGTCAGCTCGTCATGCACTTCTGGGAAAAACGGGACCGTGAGGGGGGGCGTGGCTGTGAGCGGTGCCCAGACCCCAGGATCCAGTCATCCAGCCATGACGGGTGTGGGGAGGATGGAGGGTTCCAATCCAACCCCACACTGATGGCAGCCTGGGCAAGCATGTCGGACATCTGCGTGTCAGCCTCAGCCTGGTCGTGTTGGCCCGAAGGTGGCAGCCCATGGGAGGTGTCAACGTCAGACGCCGCGCTCTCTGATGGAACGGCGAGCTCATCCACCTCGAGCTCCAGAGGATAAGCAGAGCCGCCATTGGCTCGAGCACGGAGGGGGGTCAATGAGCGTGTCGGGGGGGCGGGTGGTCCGAAGGGGCGTACCCGGCGGAGCTGCACCCGCTGCCCTCCCCAAATCGCCTCCATCATCAGCCGCATCGTCCTCAATCCCGTGGGAAGAAGGAGCAACACGGGGAGCGGTTGGAGTGGCGTGCTTTCTATTGAAAGTGCGCCGCAACCGCAATGTTGCCATGGTCATGCTCTCATGGTCAGGGTTGAATGGCATCTTTAAAAAGACGCGTCCTGAAAAGGGCGTTCAACGCCGCTGTGTATTGCTCTTTCAGAGAATTAAGATCTTTTACAGAGAAAATTACTCTTTATTGGAAAACCTCTTTTAACTCTGCGCTGTCGAAGCGCCCAGGGGCAAACTGCACGCCGTGCAGAGAAGAGAAAAGCTGCTGAAGTGTGCCGTAGATCCAACAGCAAAGCAGAGCATCAGAGGATAGAAGCAGGAAACAGTTGTGTCACTCGCAGCTGGCTGCATACGCGACCATCGGCTCTGAAGAATATTACTGAATGAATGAGCGTATTTCCCTCACCTTTATATCCGTATCCGGGGGCGGGGTATGCAAATACTGTTCGCCAACTCTCATTGGCCTTTTTTTTCATAGATCAGAGTCATATTCGGCGCTCAAGAGAGACCCCTAGTATCGCTTCTTCGACACAACGTCGAAGTGGGCGACAGACGGGGAACCATTGTTTAACTATAGTAATATTGTGGTAATTATGTCTTTTTTTGGTGGAAGCTATATTTTTAATGCAATTAACCATGGTGTTACTGCAGTACTATGCTGTTAATATACTAACTTTAATTTTGTGGTAACTATGATTTTACTACAAAATATCATGGTGATAATATGGTTACTGTAGTAAAACCATGGTAATTTTTGTAAGGTTAGGGTTAGGTTTAGGGTGTCTCTGGGACTCTAAATAAACACAATAAACACACTGTATTTATGATTTAGTTAGGGTGCAAATATGATCTGCTACTATTTGACAAACAAGCCGCCAATTTTTTTCGTTTTTTTCAGCCTTGTATTCAGTATATATTTTGTGTTCACAAAATAATCATATGTACAAAAACAGTGTTCTAAATTGTTTATCTCCTGCTGGATATTTGGCCTGTATAGACATACTGTATGTGTACTTCATGTTTGTGAGGGTGTGTTGGTTGTATTTGTGTGGGATCGAAGAGCTTATGTAAATAGGGTGTCAGGTAGTGTTACAGGTCAGATACTGCATTCCTCTCTCAGACTCATGACGCTCTTAGGATATGATATCCTGCTGAAAACACTCCATCACTCCTCAGCATAGCAGCTGAACGTGTACAGTATGTGTGTGTCTGTGAGTAGAAGTGTCATGCCTATTCAAATGGCCCACCAAGGTCCCATTTGAATATCCCATTTGGATTTTGAATGCAACTTCCATATATATTATTTGTATCTTTGATGTTTAAGTTGCATGATTATTGTAGGTAGGGTTGGGGCAGCGCATGTGTACAGTTATACAAGTGTATAAATGTTTGATGATGTCTCTGTGTGTCTCTCTGTAGGAGGTGGAGGTGTTGAAGACACCCTTGAGTGCTCCTCTGAATGGCAGTGCCCAGCCCCTGCTGTCCGCCTACAGTGCCCTACCCATCATGCCAGGCTTCATCTCACCGACACACACACCCAGCCCTGCCACACATACACAAGCCACACCCCCCGACTGGAACCAGTACTATTATGTGAGTGTGTGTTCTGACTAAAGACAGTTACAGCATGTAACATCTAAAAGATTAGAAGTTCCCTAATAAATTACCTGATATAACCTCCCTTATACCTTAAACTTATTTTAGATTTAGAAACGTCTCGGTTACGTATGTAACCTCTGTTTCCTGATGGAGCGAACAAGACGTTGTGTCGAAGAAGCGACACTAGGGGTCTCTCTTGAGCGCCGAATATGCCTCTGATCTATGAAAAAAGGCCAATGAGAAGTTGGCAGGCAGTATTTGCATACCCCGCCCCCGGACATACGGGTATAAAGGCTATTCAGGATTTTTCTGAGGAGCCAAGAGTGTCCGGCCACCTCAGTGGCTCGGCTCAGCGAAGTGGCCGGGAGGACACGACATCTCATTCCCTCCATCAGGGAATGGAGGTTACATACGTAACCGAGACGTTCTCCGTCTGGCGCTCACTTCGACGTCGTGTTGAAGAAGCGACACTAGGGGTTCACTTTATATCACGCCATGCGCTGAGCCGTGTACTTTTACTGCTGACACAGGAGCAGGCAGGTATTTCACATGCACAAGCAACCAACTGTGTTTCAGACTGCACGTACCCTTCCCCAATGCCCCAAAAAAGTCGTCTGAATCCTTTTTGTTACACTAGAGGGGAACAAGGCGATGCTTGCCAACCTGGGAACGGGCCAAGCCTGGCTGGACCTCTTTTCTCTCTATGTTTCTCGGCATAGAGCAAGAGCAGTCGGGGCCCTTACCGCATCGTGGGAAGGGGGTCCTACCAGTTTCCTATTCTTTCAGGGGGAAAAGACCCTGTGGAGGCCACACCTGCCCGAAAAGGGGAGGTAAAGGTGGCGAAATACATCACATGGCCTCTTCGGTCACATGTGGGAAGGATGGTGCAGTGGTAGATCCAGCCTCGAGGAGGGGGCAGTTGCGACATCATGGCGACCGGAGGGCAGTGAAAAACTGCCTAAGGGAGACAGCTCGTAAGGTGACCGTACCGCGGAAATGCACACAGGAGGAGTCCGCGTAGGAGGCCTGACCTGTGGGGCACCTATTCCAGTACAGGGTAGCCTAGGGTACCCATAGTGGACTGGGTCGGCGAGTTCCTCCGCTGAACTGCGGACCCAAAAGGGCTAGGGAGGAATCGACCAGGGACCTGGGAGGGATCTCCTGGGAAAGAAGGCGCACTGTTTTACCTCGGCCAAGGGAAAGGGTGCTGGACGCAAGCGATTCACCCAGTCAGACCATTGGTGTGTACGGAGTTCTACACCAATTCACGAACAGACGCCATTTCAGGGCGTAAAGTTGCCTGGTAGAGGGATCTCTGGCTTGGTTGATCGTGGTTACGACTGTGGGTGGTAGACCAGCTAGATCTTCCACGTCCCTTCCAGGGGCCAGACGTGGAGGTTCCAAAGCCAGACTTGTTCCTCGTCCTCCCTGACCTTGCACAGCACCTGTGCAAGAAGTCTCACTGGGGGAAATGCGTACTTGCGCAGCTTCGCCGGCCAGCTGTGTGGCAGTGCGTCTGCCCCGAGGGGAGCCTCTGAACAGGCGTACCAGAGCGGGCAGTGGGAGGTCTCTCTGGAGGAAACGGGTCTACCTGGCCCTTGCCGAACAGTTCCCAGATCAGCTGGACCGACTGGGGGTGAAGCCTCCACTCTCCGCCAGGCAAGCGTTGTCATGACAGCACATCCGCTATCACATTGAGGTTGCCGGGGGATGTGAGTGGCACGCAGCGACTTGAGGAGGAGACGACGGGCGAGGGTTCAGGGCTACTCTCGTGCAGATCCCTGAGCGCCTTGGCCTGGTGGACTTGCAAGATGGCCATGGCATGCAAGGCGGAAGCAGCCTGTCCAGCAGCGCTGTAGGCTTTGGTGGTAAACGAGGATGTCGTCCTACAGGCCTTGGAAGGGAGTATAGGACGACCCCGCCAGGTGGTAGGGTTTCCGGGGCATAGATGGAGTGCAACAGCCCTATCCACCAGGGGAATCGTCGTATACCCGTGGGCCGCTCTGCCGTCGAGGGTAGCGAGAAAGGATGAGCAGGGCTTGTGATGAGTGGAGAGGGGGGCTCTCCACAAAGACGTCAGCTCGTCATGCACCTCCGGGAAAAATGGGACTGGGGGGCGAGGCTGTGAGCGGCGCCCAGACCCCAGGAACCAGTCATCCTACCGCGATGGGTGTGGGGAGGACGGAGGGTTTCAGTCCAACCCCACACTGACGGCAGCCCAGGCAAGCATGTCGGACATCTGCGCGTCAGCCTCAACTGGGCATTCTGGCCCAAAGGCGGCAGCCCAGGGGAGATATCAGCATCAGACGCCGCGCTCTCCGATTCAGCGGCGAGCTCATCCACCTCGAGCTCTAGAAGATAGGCAGACTGGCCGTGAGGTGAGCCGCTGTTACCTCGAGCACAGATGGGGGTCAACGAGTGTGCCGGGGGGGTGGGTGGTCCGAGGGGGCGTGCCCAGCGGATCTGCACCCGCTGCCCTCCCCAAATCGCCTCCATCACCAGCCGCATCGTCCTCAATCCCGTGGGAAGGAGCGACACGGGGGGTGGCTGGAGTGGCGTGCTTTCTATTGAAGAGCATGAGAGCATGAACCATCCACAAACGCTCCCTCGATGTGATCGCTGCCCAGACACATGAGACAATGCCTGTGGCCGTCTGAAGCGGAGAGCACTCTACCGCATCCAGGAACTACACAGGGGCGGAATGGCATCTTTAAAAAGATGCGTCCTGAAAATGACGTTCAACGCCGCTGTGTATTGCTCTTTTAGAGAAATAAAGTCTTTTATAGAGAAAATTACTCTTTTAAATAAACTCTTTCAAATACTCTGCGCTGTCGAAGCACCCAGGGGCAAACCTCACTGCCGTGCAGAGAACGAGAAAGCCGCTGAAGTGCGCCATAGATCCAACAGCAGACAGAGCGTCAGAGGAACATAAGCAGGATTCTGGTGTGTCACTTGCAGTTGGCTGCATACACGACCATCGGCTCCGAAGAAAATTCCTGAATGAACTTGTAGTATTTCCTCGCCTTTATACCCATATGTCGGGGGGCAGGGTATGCAAATACTGTCTGCCAACTTCTATTTGGCAATCAAGAAAGACCCCTAGTGTCACTTCTTCTTCTTTTCTTTATTGAAATTATTGAAATACTTTGTTATATTATCCTTAAGAACATTAACAGTATTAATGCTTATAGGTCTGTAAAGGGGTTAATGGAAAGGAGACGGCGAGAACTGGCTTGAGAATATAAATAATGTTTTAATAAGAAACTTAAACAAAAAGACAAACACACAAATGTGTCGGACAGCTGTCCTTTAATCTCTCTCTCTCACACTGCTGTCTTCAGTCAGCCTTTATACCTCTCAAATCAAATCAAATCAAATCACTTTATTGTCACACTACTGTGTACACGAGTGCAACAGTAGGTGAAATTCTTGTGTGCAGTTCCGAGTAACATAGCAGTCATCGACAGTGACGAGACATAAACCACTTTACAATAAACAACATATTTACACAAAACAATTTACATAACAAATGTACACATACTTGCACAACAATTTACATAACAAATGTACACATACTTACACAACAATTTACATAACAAATGAACACAATACACACAATGTAGAATACACATACACTAGATACGGGTATAAATATATATAAACACTAATTGAATTGGGAGAATATATTGACAGAGTGATGATTAATAAAGTGCAGTGCTGATTGTTGATCGTGAGAGATCATGTGTTCAAAAGTCTTATTGCTTGTGGGAAGAAGCTGTCATGTAGTCGGGTGGTGCGGGTCCTGATGCTGCGATACCGCCTGCCTGATGGAAGCAGTGAAAGCAGCCCATGACTCGGGTGACTGGAGTCTCTGATGATCCTCCGAGCTTTATTCACACACCGTCTGTTATATATATCCTGGAGGGAGGGAAGCTCACCTCCGATGATGTTTCTGGCCGTTCGCACCACCCTTTGCAGGTCTTTGCGGTTGTGGGCGGTGCTATTGCCGTACCAGGCGGTGATCCAGCCAGTCAGGATGCTCTCTACAGTACTGGTGTAGAACCGTGTGAGGATGTGGTGGTTCATTACGAACTTCCTCAGCCGTCTCAGGAAGAAGAGGCGCTGGTGAGCCTTCTTCACAACGGCCTCAGTGTGGACAGACCATGTGAGTTCCTCAGTAATGTGGACACCGAGGAACTTGAAGCTGCTGACTCTCTCCACCAGTGCTCCATTAATGGTGATGGGGCTGTGTTCTCTGTCTTTCTTCCTGAAGTCCACCACAAGCTCCTTGGTTTTACTGACGTTGAGGAAGAGGTTGTGCTCCTGACACCAGCGCGTCAGAGTGTGCACCTCCTCTCTGTAGGCCGTTTCATCATTGTCAGTGATCAGACCTACAACCGTCGTATCGTCAGCAAACTTAATGATGGCATTGGAGCTATGTGTTGCCACACAGTCATGTGTGTAAAGGGAATACAGGAGTGGGCTGAGAACACAGCCCTGCGGGGCTCCAGTGTTGAGGGTCAGTGATGAGGAGATGTTGCTGCCCATTCTAACCACCTGACGTCTGCCTGACAGGAAATCCAGGATCCAGCTGCACAGCGAGCTGTTTAAGCCCAGATCCCGGAGTTTCTCATCAAGCTTGGAGGGCACTATGGTGTTGAATGCTGAGCTGTAGTCTACAAACAGCATTCTCACATACGTGTTCCTTTTTTCCAGGTGGGAAAGAGCAGTGTGTATTGTAGATGCAATGGCATCATCGGTGGAGCGGTTGTTACGGTAGGCAAACTGCAATGGGTCCATAGAGGTGGGCAGAACAGAGCAGATGTGATCTCTGATCAACCTCTCAAAGCATTTGCTGATGATGGGGGTGAGGGCAACAGGACGCCTCTCGAGGGATTCGCCTCTCGACACCTCTCGCCCCTCGAGGGCCTCTCGAGGGCTCTCGAGGGCTAAGTAGCATGATTAGGGGCCTGGTGTGTGGAATCATGACCCAGCCCTGCCCTCCGTCCTGCAACAAGGTCTAATAATTGAATTTGCATTTCGGGAAAGTGCAGGGAGTAGATCCCTTTTGGAGATGAGTATGAACAGTTGACTCGCATGGAGGACATGGAG
The DNA here is from genome assembly GCA_032164185.1 of Moxostoma hubbsi. Lineage (NCBI taxonomy): Eukaryota > Metazoa > Chordata > Actinopteri > Cypriniformes > Catostomidae > Moxostoma > Moxostoma hubbsi. The sequence continues at coordinate 23,324,121 of JAVLUX010000010.1, forward strand.
ATCCAGGTTGTTCATTAAAGATTTTTATTTTATTTTTTTTCAACAGGCAAAGTTGTGTAGTTTTGTGTATCTGTATACAAATAAAATGTTCATAATTGTTTGAATAATTAAAACAGGCAACTAATACTGAGAAAAAACAACAAAAAAATCTGAATATTTATGTGTGACTCTTTTAATAATAAAAACAATAGTAGTAGTAGCAGCTCCAAAAAGTTGTCATTACATCGACTGCCACATGGCCCTTGAATTTGTATTGTTGACAGAATTTGGCCCTTGGTGAACTCTAATTGGGGAACCCTGGTCTATATTGTATTTCCTTATTTAGCTAGGTGAACATTTGTGTATGTGGAGGTTCGGCTCGGTATCGCCAACCACTTCACAATACGATACATATTGCGATACATATCTCACGATTCAATATATTGCCACAAATCCCAATATCATAACAGAGGAAAACAGTCTGGCTTTGGAAGTAAAAATCCTATTAAAACATTTTCAGAGAGGAATTGGTTATTAACAATACCTCCAAAACGTTTAAAGATAGACCTACCTTGGGTTCTGAGGTTGTTAATCAATGGCATATGCTTCTGCTGAAGCCATCAGTCATAGTTTTTTCAATGTCATTTAAAAAAATCGTGTTTAATAGCAGAATCCCTGGTAAAAAAAATAACAACACTACCCATGAAACTGAGGCAGAAAATACACCAATCAGAGAATCACCCCAAACAACCCAATAGCAACCGCCCACTTTTATAACGCACTGTGAAAGCCGCAACATGTCTCCCTAGACTCTCAAAATACTTACACTGATAAGCCAAAACATTATGACCACTCACAGGTGAAACACACAACATTGATCATCTCCTAACAAGGCCACATGTCAAGGTCTGGGTAGATTAGATGATAAGCGAACAATCAGTTCTCATAATCAATGTGTTGAATGCAGGAGAAATGGGCAGGAGTAAAGTCCTGAGCGACTATGACAAAAGCCAAATTGTTATGGTCAAACGGCAAGGCTTGTGGGCTGCTCCCTGTCATCAGTGGTGAAGAATACCTGTCAACAGGGGTCTGAGGAGGGACAAACCACAAACTGGCGACAGGGTGTTGGCCGGCCAAGGCTCATCGATGCGTGAGGGTAACGAAGGCAATCCTATCTGGTCCAAACTGACAGAAGGTCTACTGTGGCACAAGTCACGGAAAATTTTAATGATGTTACAGTAGGAATGTGACAAACACACAGTGCATCGTACCCTGCTGTGTATGGGGCTGTTTAGCCAAGACTTGTCAGAGTGCCCATGATGACCCCTGTCCACCGTCGAAAGTGCCTACAATGGGCACGCGAGTGTCAGAACTGGACCTCGGAGCAGTGAAAGAAGGTTGCCTGGTCCGATGTGTGCCATTTTCTTTTACATCCCCAGTATGTGTGCACTGTTGTGACAATAAAGTGATTTGATTGATTTGTTTACCTGGATAAGTTATGGCAGCAGTATGCACTGTGGGAAGATAAGCAGGTGGAGGGAGTGTGATGCTCTGGGCAATGTTCTGCTGGGAAACCCTGGGTTCAGCCATTCATGTGGATGTAAATTTGACACGTGCCACCTACCTAAACATCATTGCAGCCAGGTACACCCCTTCATGGCAATGGTATTCCCTGAGGACAGTGGCCTCTTTCAGCAGGATAATACACCCTACCACACTGCACACATTGTTCAGGAAAGGTTTGAGGAACATGATGAAGAGTTCAAGGTGTTGCTCTGGCCTCCAAATTCCCCAGATCTCAATCCTATTGAGCATCTGTAGGATGTGCTGGATCAGCAAGTCCGATCCAAGGCGGCTCCACCTCACAACTTACAGGACTTGAAGGATCTGCTGGTAATATACCACATACATACCACAGGGCACCTTGAGTATTCTTGTAGAGTCCATGCCTCAGTGGGTTGGTGCTGTTTTGGCGGCACGCAGAGGACCAACAGCATATTAGGCAGGTGGTGATAAAGTTTTGGCTCATCTGTGTATATATTTGTATTAGGACTGTCGATTTAATGTGTTATTTAGTGCAATTTAATTGTATGAAACTAATGTGACATTTTTTTTACGTAAATTCTGTAATACATCTTGATGTTTTTGCATACTGTGGTCAGCAGGGGGCAACCTCAGTTTGGGCTGTACCATGGCCTATACCTAGAATTCTTTTGGCTGTGTAGGCAATGCGCCTCCAAACCGATGAGAGCAGGCAGCAGGAGCGGACTTGGACTAAAAAGTGGCCCTGGACTTTCTGGCCCGCAACACCATACCATAACACACCGGCTCATTGATTTAATTTTCTGGCTCAATTTCAAATGTTTGTGTAGACTGCTAGTCAGGACAACAGACCCAACAGTGCAAAAATTGTCATAACTTTAAAACAAACTGTATAAAACCACTGTAAATGTGATGAGTGAATTTTTTAAAGAAAGCACTAAAATAAGCACTTTATAGCTCAGACAAATTACATGTCTGAAAACTTTTTTCCCAGCATACAGATGTTAGGTTAAAATGTGCATGAAAGTACAAGGGAAAGTGTGTATTTTATGTGACGTGACAAGTCAGCATTTCTTCAGTTTTTAAAGATCTTAATCACCTTTCAACTTTTTTCTAGAAGTGCAAATAAACTATTGTCTTAGTTAATATGAGGTTGTGTAAACAACAAGTATAATAATAATATATTATACATGTATATATATCTCTATAAAAGATCATAAAATGTTATTTAAAATAGTTAGATGAGGAAAGTTTCACACAGCAGGATACTGATGACAGACAATGCTTAAAATGTAATGTCAGTTACTCACATAATAATAATAATAATTATTATTATTGATTCTATATTTATAATCAACAATTTTATATCAATGATTTTATGTTTTTCCATCATTTTTAATTCTATATGTAATATGAATAGGCCATTCGCAATGCTTCAGGAAATTTTAATTAATTCCATCATTAAATATGTTAAGTACACCTTTGTCTTGTTTGTCTAAATTTTCAAATTCTTTTTCGCTTCAAATTAAAGTTTGGAATGCTGTGATTCACCTCGGAGCTGGTTGGTTTGGTTCACAGCTTAGAACTCTTTTATCAAGGATTTTATGAAATCCTTATGGAAAAAAATGAATGGGAAAAATATTTCCGGAACCAAGATGGCTGAAAAAGTGGGCGGACGCTGTTGCATTCTGGATTGCTAGTGAAACTGCGCTATAGTAAGAGTGGTTTTGCCGACATTTTGGAGACCAAATTAAAACATACTAAATCTGGTATCTAAAAACGCAGAAAGGTTTGTGTGAGGGTTAGTTCATGAACTCATTATTAAAACAATGGTTAATGGAAGTCAATTACTGAGTCAATGGAAAGTCCCTACCATGACAGAATAATGTGCATGTGTGTTGCTGCTTTGCCTGTTTGGTGTAGAGAAAAACCAGCAGGAGTCTGGCAGTAGGAAGACAGACAGAATGAGAGATAAACACCTCTAACTGCGCTTCACTGATTGAACAATGAATGCTTTATCATAGTGCAAGAGTCAGAAAATTCCTCAGACGTATGTGTGGGCAGAGGGAGATGGTGTCAATCACTTACGGTGTCACACAAAAAAAACCTGTCAGTCATTTACTGTATGTCACACCAATTATACAAAAAGCAAAGTGCATAGATGCATCATCAGATAGGAGAAATTATTTTCAAGAACAATGTGCAGTCTGTGCTAAACTATTAATATAAATAATCTATATCTTTTTCTCTCTCTTAGAGTCAAGCTCGAGGGCAAAAGCGAGAATACCCCACACTGCCTACACAGGAAGTGACATCAGAGGGGCAGTATGTAGGCCAGCACTCGCAGGGTCTTGGGGGCCAGTATGCCGACTACTACAAAAAGAAGAGGATCTAGTGCGCGCACACACACACACGCGCGCTTGCACACACTCCTCTTTGTACTAAGTTGCTGTCGTCATGTCCAGGCCTTAACTCTTAGTCTTGTATAACCGTTATGTCTGAAGAGATTGTACATTTTATTGTGCGTTAGCAGGTTTTTGCTTCCTATTTGAACCTTATATGTGGCCAGGGTACCAGGCTGGACCTCTAAAGATGGCAGACTCAGATACATTATGGTAATTGATATCTCACTTTTTGTGTTTTGCCTGTTCACCTCTCTCGCAGTACCATTCCACTCCGGGGGGGTTGGGGGTGTTTGTCCGTCTTTCCTTTTAAAACGGTTAAGGGCTGATAAAGATTGAGCTACACTCAGAGAATAACATTTACAAATCATTTTTCTTGACAGGGTAGGCAATAGCTTATGTTTATTATATATTCTGCTAAATGTATTTATTTTTTACCATGTACAGACATTACGGAAATATTATGTCTTGCTTTATGTGTCGTATTATCTTGATTATTAATGCTGGGTAGAGTTCAGCTTTCCTAAACATACAGGAAACGCAAATACTTGTATGTAAACATGGCAAGCAGCGTTAGGCATTGTTCATATCTTTGATGATTCATCTTTTATTTGTCTCTGTATGTACTGCTGTATCTATAGGAAAGATCAGCCATTTTGAATACTGCAGGAGCCTTAAAACACAGGGCACTCAAAGAAGACATGACTAAGGCAATAACCTCTACCAACTTTGATACAAAGTCACTTTTCTCCCTCGTTGTCGGTGTGGTGACCTTCGCTAAACAGTCAGTGCTACAGTTTTTCTTCTTTTTTTAATAAAGGTAAGGGTAATAATACATTTGTAGTAGTAGTAATAATATGTGGCTGGAAGTGTGTCAGGGAGGTCAGAGCGTGTTCGACAGATGGCAAACTGCCCTGATTGAACACCCACATGGTAATAATCTAACATAATGCCTTTACATGGGTATTAGTGCTTCATTATACTGACATTTAATCTCATTAAATCTTTAATGGGGGAGTTGACATACAACAACTACAAAAACCTATTGTTAATAAATCATTCTTGTTTTCCAGTTCAAATATTAAAACAGGCTTAAAACAAGATAAATATTCATGAGATATAAAACAGTGGAAGATATTAAAGGATTATTCTGGGTTCAATACAAGTTATTCTCAATCTAAAGCATTTGTTGCATAATATTGATTAGCAAAAAATATATATATTTTGACTCGTCCCTCCTTTTCTTTAAAGAAAAAAAGCAAAATTCTAGACTCCAGTGTGGCACTTACAATGGAAGTGAATGGGGGCCAATTTGTAAACATTAAAATACACACCGTGTTGATTTAAAACATTTTACAGCTCAAATAATACACGTTTTAACATAAGTATTTATGCAAGTGCATTTATAAAATTATAAGCATCACATTTCTGCCTCTAAACCATACAAAAATTGGCCCAATGCACTTCTATTCAACATGCATGCCAGAAATGCTGTCATTTGAGCTGAACTTGTATTGTAACCCAGAATACTCCTTTATGACTTGTTTTCAGAGAACATCTCTTGGATGTGTGTTTTTTTTTATCTTGTTCGACTGGCAGATTGTTTCCCACTTGTTTTAACTTGTGTCATCTAAATTTAGAGAGATTTATTCTTAAAATGAGTGACACAAATCACTGCCACGAACAAGACAAAACATACATATTCACATTCTCTTAAAAAAAACAAGTCTTAAACGAATGTTCCAGGTTCAATACAAGCTAAGCTGAATCAACGGCATTTGTGGCATAATGTTCATTACCATAAAAACCATTTTGGAAGCAAAAATTACGATTACAGAGAGGCACTTACAATGGAAGCGAATGGAGCAGCACATAAACATTAAAATACACATGGTTATAAAAGTATGCCACAAGACATAAACATTATAATGGTTAACATGATTTTAGTATGATACAATAACTTTTCTAAACTTGCCTGTGTAAAGTTGTATCCAATATTACAACACTAAAATATTACTATCCATTATAAAGACATGTTAACAAATATAATGTTTACATCTTGTGGCTATACTTTTCAAACAGTGCTTATTTGAATGTTTATGGGCTTGCCGCATTCAATTCCATTGGAAGTGCTACAGTAACCACATTGCTTGCTTTTTTTAAACAACAAAATTGTGATAATCAATGCCTCAAATGCTGTTGATTCAGCTTAACTGTGTATTGTATTGGTTACTGGTTGGACGCAGTCTGCCAGCCGAATATCTTAAAAGAAGCTGTTGTTTTGCTTTGCCACTGCATAGCATGTGCAGGCTTTTGCTTGGCATGCTCATCCATTTATGATGAAGGCTCTGTGCCTTCTTTTTTGTATACTCTTCTGAAGCGATTGTCTCTGATCTGCACTCTCTGAAAGCCATTCTCTCCAATACACAACAAGGTTGGCAATATATTTGAAGAGGAGGCTCTATTATTGCGTCCTATTTACATTGCTTTGTGTTATTGATTACGACAATATAAGACAATCCCAAATTTATATTGGTAGCTGAAGCTCTGAGACCCACTTTGAGCATAAATCAGCACCACTCATACACAGAGGCCTTTATTTATTTATTTTGAGAGGGAATACAAGACATGCTAATAATTCAAATGTAAAAAGTAAGCTTTTGGTTGTCTAAGTTTAGTTTGTTGTGTTGGTAATTTTTGTTAGTTCCTTAAAAATGAGACTAGATCCAAAATGAGAACTCTACAGGTATTATAAAGCACATGTAAACTTTTGTTCATCGGCTTTAGTCTGGAGTCCTGTTCTTGTGTCCTCCCACTTCTGTGATGACTAAATGTTCCTGCTGTAGGAAACAAAACAAGAGAGCTTAAGCCTATTCATGCTGATATGTTGTCTGGTTTTAAAGAGGTTTTTGGATACTTTTCGGCCAGGCTATAAGCTACGACCAACAAACCATATTAGCATGGATTATGCTTTTGTCAGTAGGAGGCTCTTAATGAAGGAAAATCTGAAAAAGAGAGGGGTAATACTTTATTTTAAGAGTCCACAATAATGCATTAGTTAATCATGAATAAGACTGTAATTAATCTGTAACTTAAATGTCTTATTTTGTGTTGAAAATAATGTAATTCATGTTTCATTTCAGGGATCATATATCACGTTTACTAAAAATATTAGGGAAATGGAAAATGCTCAGTGTTGTAAAGTCAATAGCCTTAATCACTGGCTTAATATTGTTCTGTAAACTTGATATATGATATATACGATATCTGAAATAGAACATGAATTGCATTACCTTCAACACAAAATAAGTTCTAAATTATGGCAATGATAGTCATATTCCACATTTAGTTATACATTCATATTCATTCTTAACTAGTGCATTATTATGAACACTTAAAATAAAGTGTTACATCAATATTTCCTGCTATTTTCTTATGAAGTCTAATAACAAAGGTAAATAATATGTTGATATTTTTCCAGTTAATGTCAAAAGGTGAAGGATGAGATATTGTGCCTACTTCCCTTTCTGTTGACCCTGGTATTTATTGATGGTCAACAACATACCGACGTTCCCCTTGTATCTTTAGTCAAGACTGTATGTATCTTTCCAATTCTGCACAGTGCGAGATCAACAGGCCTCAATGTGAGAACTTTTCACCTCTGAATGTCAAAGTATGTGTGCACCTGTATCTCAAAGCTTTGCAATACTTAAGTGTCTCTTAATGATGTAGACGGTAGTCACCTGTTCAAACGTGCAGGGGTTTCAACACTAGTGTGCTTTGTATACATATTTCAGCCTGTTTTGGGTTTAAAAAGTTGTACTTCTTTTTTTTTCCACTTTGAATTCAGGTTTTGCAATATTTTATATCCAAACTCTATTGATATTGCTTTACTGTGAATAAGCTATTTTTAGGAAACAGTGGAATTTAAGCATGCATATACTCCTGCAATACAAAAAAGTAATTTCTTTCCTTCTTTATAAGTAGATGTTACAGAGCTCAATGCTTTGGGGTATTTAACACACACACACAAAAAAAAACTATTAACTGTATTTATTTTATGTGTATTTATGTACATTTTCCCTTGTTGGATACAATTCTGTTGTAATTCTTTTTTTTGATGGAAAATAGGTTGGGGTTTTAATTTTGGAGCAGATGGAATTGTTTTGCATTCCACATTAAAGGACAGGAGAATAATGCCTGTTATTAGGTTTCGTCAATTTTTTTCCTAACCCTACTTTATTCCATTGTGTGGAGGCGTGGATTTGAAGGCAGCAATGTACATTAAATAAGCCTTCAGTTTTAAACCACATGACACTTTCACTTGGGGGATAAAACAGTTACCCTTTTCAAGAATCATGTGAGGATTTAGCATAATCTGATAATTAGATAGGAATGAGTACGTCTTTGAATACAAAGCCTCTCGTAAGCGATATGAATAACAGCTAAGGCTTTTAAGCTCTTTAAAACACTAGCACATTTCAACAGCATCCATCTTCCAGACACTGACAAGTTCCCCAACAGAAACATGTTGCACTTTCATTATATCAGTTAGTTTGCATTTAATTGCATTGTGATAAAAAAAAAGGAAACATCAAATACTAATGTAGTTTGTATATGTAAATGGTTACTTCAATTTCTGAAAGTCAGCAGAGCCCAGAATATAATTTGTACAAAGATGTGGATGTTTTCATGAGAGATATTTCATAAGCTCTACTGTCCCCTAGTGCCTCATGTAGGCAATTCATTGAAGCAATGTACCCCCCTTGATGCATATCCATAGATACTTCCACATGCAACTCTCAAAATCATCCACCCCAGCTTTCCGTGGCAAATGTGATGTTTTGCTAGAGAGTACAGTTCTTTGGATGTGGTTCAAAGTTCAGTAATCCAGTACGTTTGGAATCTTCCAGCATTCCAGATGTGCTCCATAAAGGAGGACAGCTGTCTGATCCGAGTCAGACACGATCAACATTCTCTCACACATTCTCGAACCCACAGTCTTTGAGCACTTACCATACTCCACATGTCAATCATCTCACATGTGGGGGCACAATCCACTCGACATCCACTCATCGAAGCTTCACACAACTGACCCGCATGTGTAAATCTACATTCTGACACGTTCCTCATCTTCCAAAAAAAACAAACTCCTCTCTTGACCCCAACAATTTTCAATTCTCAGCAGTGGTCTCTGTCATTGAACATGACTTATTGATTGATGGGTGTGAGCGGACTCAATAGTGCATGCTGAAATGCACCATGGAAATAATGGGTCATTCATACATGTAACATGGTGACAGGTCTGTGACAATGAGGCACAATAAGAAGCAGTCAACAGTATGTGTGAACAGTGAACAGATTCCAAATTGTCCTCTCTTCACCCATGTCTGGTCTGCATTTGAACTTGAAGAGAAATAGGAGCGAATCAAGTGCCGGGCAGCGTTCGACTGTTCACTTCAGTGGTTCTGGCAGGTTTTTTGCTATTTGTAATTCAAATGGCTTGCAGTTTATCGGAGTTCATTGCGTGTGGGTATAGTAGGGAGAGTAAATTTGAAAAAATGCTACACTGCACAGTGATACATCTTTTTTTCGTGGTGGGTTTTGTTGTTAAACTGTCAACTGGGACTGTCCCTTGCAAACAAGGTAGAGTCTGTGTCCCATCTTATTTCCATAGTTACTGATTTTCGTTCATCTGCGGAAAGGCGGAAATCAGGCCTTTGAAGTCAATCCTTTTTTCAGGCGTCGCCTCCCAGCATCTCCTCATCAGATTGTACAACTTTCAAAACAAAAAGAACACATTCAGAAAGAGCCGAGAGTAAAGCACATACCTGCAGCGTTTAATAATCTAACCATTCACCATCATTAAATTAATATGTATTTTTACAGTGTTTAAAGCATGATAATACTATATTGCAAGGTTTCCTAACCTGGGGCTTGTAGAACTGCAGGGGATTCAATTGAAATGTCAAATTAAATAAAACTATAATTTAAAGGATTATTACGGGTTCAATACAAGTTAAACTCAATAGACAGAATTTGTGTCACAATTTTGACTTGACCTTCCTTTTCTTTAAAAAATTCCATCAACAAAAAAAAAAAAAAATCGGTTCCAGTGAGGTACTTATAAATGGGGCCAATCTATAAAAATTTAAATACTCACATATTGTTTATGTCTTGTGGCTATACTTTTGAAACAGTGTGTTACCATTTTAGTGTGATCAAATCGTTTACTAGCCAAGTTTACAACTTCGTTGCCATGATGTTGTCATCAAACCTTATAACCCTAAAATGACTGTAAAAATTACAATTTAAACAACTTTACAGGTCAAATAATAAATGAGTTTTAACAGAAGAATTAATGTAAGTGCTTTTATAAAATTATAAGCTACACTTTTCTGCCTTTAAACCCTCCAAAAATTGGCTCCATTCACTTCCATTGTAAACGACTCAATGTAACCTCGATTTTTGCTTTTTTTTTTTTTTTTATTTAGAAAAGGAAGGATGAATCAATACTTTTTTTGTGGAAATCAACATTATGTCACAAATGCTGTCGAGTGAGCTTAATTTATATTGAACCCAGAATATTCCTTTAAGGTCGAATGTATAGATGAATGTAAACCAAAACAGAACACTTATTTTGATGTAAAAATTATTTAATTAATTTTACTTATTTGTAGAATTTGCAAATATTCATTATATTTTACCAATTTGTTATATTTACTGAAAGTTAAATAGATTATTCCTATCTGGTGGCATCCAGTCGTTTACAACAGAAAACTATTTTGACTCGTTAAAGAAACAAAATAATTAATTGACAAATTTTTTTATAGGTAATAGGGGTTTATGACAAAATGGTTGGGAACCCCTGCTTTATGGAATACTAATATGATCCATCACATAAATGCAAAGCATTTTGTAATTGGGAAATCAAACTATGCATTACCCTGTCTGAGCATCCATCTGGCTTTGGAAGTCTCTTTCCCTCCTCCAGGACTTTGACCAATCGGGTGACGGTCATTTGGCCATGTGTTGGACCAATCATTTTGAGAAACACCTAAGTGGGAGTGGAGCACAGTAGAGTCACTGTAAGACATTGACATCCAACCTTATCTTCTCTACCAAGCGACATTTAACCCTCTACAGTGCTTTTAGTAGGTGAGAAGCCATTGTAGTAAATTGTGCCATTGCATTGTGTTGGGAAAATCTGACAAATCCCTCAAATCCACGTGCAAAAGATTCCACCAAAAGTGTCAAAAAGAGGAAAAGTAGGGCTGGTTTACACAGATATCTACTACAGCCTTTGGGTAAGACATCTGCCACTCTGGGCACAGACTGGCACCATCTGCTACACTCTCAGAGAGAGAGAGAGAACCATATTCACTAGTTCCCCTTAAACAATGACTTCTTTCAGAGTTAATTGAATAAACATGGTGTGTCTAAAAGTGAATCACAAGTACGCAACTCTGCTTAGTAACAAATCTGTATTATCCTCCTGCTGTTTACAATCAAACACCGAATTAGAAATGCAATCACTAGGAAAAATAATTACATAAATAAGTCTGTCCTATGCGTGAAAATGCGGCTGTGCTATTTTGTGGTGTTACTGAGAGGAGGCTCCATTGCAGAATGGTAAAGACTGACAGTCTCGATCAGCTTTCACTTTCATTGCATATTTTGTCCATACAATGAAAGTGAAGGGTGACAGAAGCTAACATTCTGAATAACATCACCTTTTGTGTTCCACACAAGAAAGTCATACAGGTTTGGAATAACATGAGGGTGAGTAAATGATTACAGAATTTTCATTTTGGGGTGAACTATCCCTTTAAGAAATAAACTGATGAAGATTTCCAGGATGGAGGGGGATTTGTTACTGTTCACTTAAGTCGTATTTTTTGATATAAGATTTGAAAATATATAAAGATAAGTGATATACACAATGAATGAGGTCATTTAAAGGGTCATGAACATTTCATGACACTTTCAAAGCATCTGGCCACTCACCGACATTGGGCTGCATGAGGGATCACAGTACGTGAGGAGCTCATACATGGTCACTCCAAAAGACCACACATCAGATGCCCTGTAGAACTTGCAATGGATCAGACACTCTGGAGCATACCTAGAAAAAGAAGGAAAAGAATCCTTAGAGTGGATTTTCCAGCAACAGATAAGGCCATTTCATAATTGTATGTAATTCAATGCCACACATTTCATATTAGAATTCATGGAGATCCAGTCATTGCAGTCCAGTGATATCATTGAAGCTTACCAGAACACTGGACTGTCCAGATCGTCTTTCACTGTGTAGTAACCCTCACTGTCCTTAATGCTTTTTGTCAGTCCAAAGTCTCCAATCTTCACTGTGCCTTCATTCTCCACCAGAACATTCCGAGCAGCCAGATCTCTGTGGATGTAATTCAGAGAGCCCAGATAGTCCATGCCCTAGAGTAGAGGTCAGAAAACAGCAGGGATGAGCATAAAGTTACACTGCAGTCTCAATAGTGCAATATTCTACATAACAAACAAAACACAGGGGATCGTAAATCCTGAGAACTCAATGTATCATTGTAATGGTAAAACAAGCAATACAAAACCTCTTCAATATAAAGTTTGACCATAATCTAATGCATAGGGGGTTAATATATCAGCAAATATTGGACCATTTTTAGATTATCTGCATGGGCCGATTGGCTAATTATTGACAGTATTGTCAAAATAAATTAATAAGTAAATAAACATGGTTATAACATTCTCTCTGAGTTTCGAATTTAAATTCAAATCCACTGAGAACTTTGAATACAAATGGGTTTATTAGAATTTTATATAAACAATAAAGATGCACATAAAATTGCTGAAATTAAACACTTTTTCTTAGTATTTCACACAGTATTTAAATGTATTATTCGAATGTTTATTAAATGTTTATAAAATTAGACATACAAATTTCTGAAAAACGGGGCCACTATGTTTGATTGCTCATATCTTAAAAAAGCATAAAGCGTTTGCATGATTTTTGGAGTACTTCTACAGCTTTTTGTAAATAAAAAAAGATGTCAAAGTGACGTCATCGTGTGCAACAACTTGCTACAAATACATAAGTCAAACATTAATATAAGATTTCAATGGCAGCAAACTTAGCTGCTTCTCTTTCGTGATGTATATATAAATATATATGTATAGTGCATCCGGAAAGTATTCACAGCGCTTCACTTTTTCCACATTTTATTATGTTACAGCCTTATTCAAAAATGTATTAAATTCATTATTTTCCTCAAAATTCTACAAACAATACCCCATAAAGACAACGTGAAATAAGTTTGTTTGAAATTTTTGCCATTTAAAAAAAAAAAAAAAAAAAAAAAAAAAAAAAAAAAAAAAAAACGAAAACGAAACATATTCACAGCCTTTGCTCAATACTTTGTTGAAGCACCTTTGGCACCAATTACAGCCTCAAGTCTTTTTGTGTATGATGCTACAAGCTTGGTACACCTATTTTTGGCAGTTTCTTCCATTCTTCTTTGCAGGACCTCTCAAGCTCCATCAGGTTGGATGGGGAGTGTCGGTGCACAGCCATTTTCAGATCTCTCCAGAGATGTTCAATCGGGTTCAAGTCTGGGCTCTGGCTGGGCCACTCAAGGACATTCACAGAGTTGTCTCATAGCCACTCCTTTGTTATCTTGGCTGTGTGCTTGGGGTCGTTGTCCTGTTGGAAGATTATCCTTCACCCCAGTCTGAGGACCAGAGTGCTCTGGAGCAGGTTTTCATCAAGGATGTCTCTGTTTATTGCTGCATTCATCTTTCCCTCGATCCTGACTAGTCTCCCAGTTCCTGCCACTGAAAAACATCCCCACAGCATGATGCTCCCACCACCATGCCTCACTGAAGGGATGGTATTGGTCAGGTGATGAGCGGTGCCTGGTTTCCTCCAGACATGACGCTTGCCATTCAGGCCAAAGAGTTCAATTTTTGTTTCATCAGACCAGAGAATTTTGTTTCTCATGGTCTGAGAGTCCTTCAGGTGCCTTTTGGCAAACTCCAGACATGCTGTCATGTGCCTTTTACTGAGGAGTGGCTTCCATCTGGACACTCTACCATACAGGCCTGATTGGTGGAGTGCTGCAGAGATGGTTGTTCTTCTAGAAGGTTCTCCTCTCTCCACAGAGAAATGCTGGAGCTCTGTCAGAGTGACCATCTGGTTCTTGGTCACCTCCCTGACTAAGGCCCTTCTCCCCCGATCGCTCAGTTTGGACGGGCGGACAGCTCTAGGTAGAGACCTGGTGGTTCCAAACTTCTTCCATTTACGGATGATGGAGGACACTGTTCTCATTGGGACCTTCAATGCTGCAGAAATTTTTCTGTACCCTTCCCCAGATCTGTGCCTTGATACAATCCTGTCTCGGAGGTCTACATACAATTCCTTGGACATCATGGGTTGGTTTGTGCTCTGACATGCAATGTGTTGTGGGACCTTATATAGACAGGTGTGTGCCTTTCCAAATCATGTCCAATCAACTGAATTTACCACAGGTGGACTCCAATCAAGTTGTAGAACCATCTCAAGGATGATCAGTGGAAACAGGATGCACACGAGCTCAATTTTGAGTGTCATGGAAAAGGCTGTTTTTTATTTTTAATAAATTTGCAAAGATTTCAAACAAACTTCTTTCACGTTGTCGTTATGGGGTATTGTTTGTAGAATTTTGAGGAAAATTATGAATTGAATCCATTTTGGAATAAGGCTGTAACATATCAAAATGTGGAAAAAGTGAAGTGCTGGGAATAATTGTGCTCCGGATGCAGTGTATATACACACACACACACACACACACACACACACACACACACACACACCGATCAGCCACAACATTAAAACCTTCTGCCTAATATTGTTTTATTAATTGTTTTATATAGTAATAAAACAGCACCAACCCGCATCTCAGAATAGCATTCTGAGATGCCAGACGGGCTGGTTTTGAGAATTTCTGTAACTGCTGATCTCCTGGGATTTTCACACACAACAGTCCCTAGAATTTACTCCGAATCGTGCAAAAAACATCCAGTGAGCGGCAGTTCCGTGGATGGAAATGCCTTATTGATGAGAGAGGTCAACAGAGAATGGCAATCTATGGTAACTCATATAACCAATCTGTACAATTGTAGTGAGAAGAATATAATCTCAGAATGCTATTCTGAGATGCAGGTTAGCACTGTTTTGGTGGCATAAGGGGGAACTACACAATATTAGGCAGATGGTTTTAATGTTATGGCTGATCGGTGTGTGTGTGTATTATGTGAAAAAAGAAAAAAATTATATATATATATATATATATATATACATACACACACACACACACACACACACACACACACATATATATATATACACACACATTTATACATATATATACACACACATACATATATACACACACATACATATTATGTATATATATATACTAATATGTAATATATATACACATATGCATGAATGTGTGTGTGTGTGTGTGTGCTATATCATGTATTATAACAGCATTATACTGTCATTACAACTCTTATCAGACAACCACTACTAACATAGTCAATATAAAAGTGAAATATAGTATTGATATTCAAATATAGTGTTACCTGGCAGATCTGTACAGCATAGTTGAGGAGGGTTTTCAGGTCTGTGCGAGCTTTGTTTCTGGGCAGGTATTCCTTCAGACTGCCAGCCGGCAAAAACTCCATAATCAGCTTAATAGATCTGCCACCTTAAAACAAAAACATCAAGATATTTGCTCTTTGGACAAATGCTCTTAAAATCTAGACATGCAGTGCCGAAAGCCATTTAGATTTATATTATTCATGGAGTTCAGAATTGTAGTTTACCCTCTTCATTGCAGATGCCCATATATTTCACGATGTTCTCATGGTAAAGTTCTCGCAGGATGTGAATCTCACACCACAGGTTGCTGCTCTGCTCTTCACGGTTCTCTGGCTTTAAAGACTTCACGGCCACCAGTTCTCCAGTCCGATCTCCCCTTGGGTCATATCGACACAGCTCCACCTTCCCAAAATGACCCTGAAAACACACAGTTACATAGATGAATCCGAGTCCAACCAGGTGATGGCAAGTGAAATAACCATATTGTCCATGATGAGTTTAAAGACACAGAACATGGGGAAAATACCTCTCCAAGGTCTCTTATCTTTTTGAGGAATCTCTTCTCAAACACTGTTGGATCCACCTCTAGTGTGGGAACTGGCTGAATGGAGGGGTCTGAACAAACACAATCATTGCATTAACTAATCCAATTATACACATTGACACTGACACATTGACAGGGACAAATAATGGAAATCTGGATTTTCCTTGCTCTTTTGAAATAAAAGCGTTTAAAGTACAATCTCCATGCTTATGTCAAAACCGTATGAGCACATTAAAATATCACTTTGAATACGTCAATGCCAATTCATTATTCTGCAACTTGGCTCACCATGATGTACAATGCAAGTACATGGAGGTACAATTATAACAGTGCTCATTTACCTGTAGAAGACTTAAATGTATAGTAGCAAAAACAGATGGTTTCATTTCTAATTGTCAGAGAAAGGATGGAATATGATCATATAAAACAAAATGATGAATGTCGTTGGTGCAGGAAGCCTTGACTAGCATTATAAGTCGCTTGCAAAATTAAAAAAAATGCTACAAATGTGAATAGTGATTTTTACAAAACATTTTACTTTAAAAATGTTTCAAGGATAAAGCAACTCCAATTATCATGTTTGCTTTGTATCTATCTATCTATCTATCTATCTATCTAGACAGAACTCTCAGTAATTTCATTAGACATGGTTGTAGGTCTTGGATTTAACCACAAGAGGGCAGGATTGAGAGCAGTTTAAGTAATCTGAAATTCCCCTTTTCAGACTGATACAAAGAAAACTTTGAGATAGTGTGTATCAAGTGTTGACATTTTAAAATCGTATCACTTGTGTATACCGATTTATTTATTTACTTATTTTTTTGCTCTATCTGAATTTCTTACTCTGTTTTTCCACCATGTCAATGTCTCTGACGATGGCCCTGAAGAAGGGTCTCTGGTGAGGGTCATAGGTCATACAGTGGGTCATTAATTTGGCCAGCTCCTCACAGTCTGGAGTGGCCAACTGGCACTGCGCTGCATAAAACCTCTCTTTCTACACGGAGACAAAGAAAAATGCACCATCAACAACAAGTACATATCAAGTACAATATCAGATAAATAAATAAAACTACAGGCATATGGAAAGTCAAATTATCTTTTAATGTTACCAGCATTACTCATAATTCAGGAATTCCTATTAAAGAGCTCTCTATCTGAATCTGAAAGTTGTAAGTCTCCATTGACTCCCATTCATTTTTAATTGCAGAGCTCTGAATATGAATTATTACTAGTAAGAATTCCAGTTAGAGAGATCTGTAATTCCATTTTTACTAGTAAGAAATCAAATTACAGAGCTCTCTAATAAAACTTTTAGTAGTAAAAATCACATTTAAGATATGTTTAATTGAATTGAATTACAGAGCTCTGCAATTACATTCTTATAAGAATGCAATTGTAGAACTCTCTATTTGGAATTCTTACTAGTAAGAATATAATCGTAGAGCTCTGCAAATGCAATTCTTACTAGTAAAAACATTTTTAGAGCTCTACTTATAGTGATTCTTACTAGGAATAATTGCATTGTAGAGCGCTTTATTCAGTGCCAGCTCATTATGTTAAATGGCTCATGCATATCTGACTTGTATAAATTGACAGGTGGGAAGATGTATGTATGGGGCAAAAAATGTAATATGAATATAAAGTATATGATTATATATGATCTTATATCATATGTTATTATACATTTATTACAAAGATTACAATCATTACAAATTCTATTATAAAATTATTGTTTTTTTCCCGGTATTTCGTACGTGGGCCGTATGAGTTTCTGACATGTGAAAAACGTCTTTGAACTTTTTTCAAGAGTATACAGATGTGAATTAATATAGTTAATTCATGTAAAATATTATCCTTCAATAACAAAAGCATACTTGTGCTTTCATTTCGATATCCTCTATAATCTTGACACTATGTGAATGCAATCAATCATTTGCTAAATAAGCTTGTAAAAATATTTCATTCTAATATTTTACAATGTCGCACATGGCCTTTATTTTGAAATGTAGCCTACCACAGGTGGGATTTGGAAAGGGAAATGCGTGTAATTGTCTCTGTTTGCATCTAATGAATACAAGTTTTTACTAGTAAGAATGAAATTGTAGCGCTCTTTGATTGGAATTGTTACCAGTAGAATTGCAAGTAGAGAGCTCTGCAATTGCATTCTTACTAGTAACAATGTCATTACAGAGCTCTGTAATTGGAATTATTACTAGTAGAAAATATATTTCTCTTATACTCTAACTAAAATATTACTAGTACAAATACAATTACAATAAGTAACGCTGGATCCGTTAAAAGCAAAATCGGCTTGCCATACAGGTGCACTAAGTAACTATGTTGTGCTGGCTAATATGGCAGAGGTTTTGGAGTTATACTTACATCTGGAGGCCACATTGCACAAAAGCATACATTTTCATTTACAAAGGCTTTTGTAAATACATGATATCTACAGACAGCCATGATTTATTTATGCTGTGAAAAAGTGTCAGACAATAAGGGGGTTACTGAAATAAAATAAAATTATTCGACTCATCATGTGCACATATGTTGGTCCTCATGAGACAGCCCAGCACCATGTAAAATAATACAGCTTTTAAGCAACTGATATGACTGGGGTCTTCATCTCATGTGAGTGTTTATGATTATAAAATTATTTTTCAAAAGTACTATTAATATAACTTTAGTGGTTCAACTTCTTCAATGATGAAGAATATGTACCTTTAATTAATATAGAACATTTTATACACAATCTTCACGTAAGCATTATAAAGAAAACAAGAAATCATCATAGACATTTTGAAGTTTGATCTAATTTATATAATAGTTCATTTGAAACAAATGAACAAAAATAATAAGGAAATAATAATAATAATAATAATAAATTAATGTATAAATATAAAGCAAAATGAAAAATATTAAATGGGAAAAAAGTGTGATGCTGGTACCTCTGTGAGTTTCTTGTCTTTGAGAGGAATTTCCCCATTATAACAGATCTCCCATAGAGTGGTACCAAAGCCCCACTTATCTGCTGCTATGCTCAGATTAGCGGTGTCCTGTACACACTCAGGAGCAATCCAAGGAATCCTGTCCACACACTCTGTAGACATGCACATAAATTTCACTGTCATACAATTCTTCTTTGAAATGACCAAGAGCCCTAGGACATGCTTAAGTAGTGCAATATGTTGATACAGGTATAATAGTGAAAACTCCCTAAAATTAGAAATATTACCGTTTCAACAGTATTTTTTACTGTAGGTATTTTATTTATTATTTGCCTTTAAAGGGCATGTCATTTAATGCAAGATCTCTTGGCAACTGTTAACACTTTTCATGTACACTGTTCAGTGCATCAATCCTGTTTCTCTTATACCCAAAAAAACACAACCAGTCTTTCCTGTAAAATTCCCTGTCACAAAGTAAACAAAGAGCTTCTCTGGTCTCTGAAGTGCTTCAATTATACTGGACCCCGACCAAGAAAATTCCTGTCAGTTATGTTCTCTTTTCCAATGTGAATTAAGGTTTCTAGCATGTTAATAAAGTGGCTATAATGCCTCTATAACTGTTTATAGAATGTTAATAAAGTGGTCATGTCTGTATAAAGGCTTATAGAATGTTAATGAAGTGGCCATAATGCCTCTATAACTGTTTATAGAACGTTAAAGTGGTCATGTCTGTATAAAGGTTTATAGAATGTTAATAAAGTGGCCATAATGTCTGTATGAAGGTTAACAGAATGTTAATAGAGTTGTCATAATGTCTGTATGAAGGTTAATAGAATGTTAATAGAGTTGTCATAATGTCTGTATGAAGGTTAATAGAATGTTAATAGAGTTGTCATAATGTCTGTATGAAGGTTAAAATCATGTGAATATAGTGGCTATAATGCATGTATGAATATAGATAATATGTTAATAATAATGCCTCTATGAAGGTATAGCATGTTAACATGGTGGTCATTGTTCCTGTGTGAAGGTTTATAGCAGGTTAATAAAGTCGTCATGTCTGTATGAAGGCTTATATAGCATGTTGATAAAGTGGTCATAAAGTCTGTATTAAAGGTTTATAACATGTCAATAAAGTTGTCATAATGTATGAAGGTTAAAATCATGTTAATATAGTGGCTATAATGCATGTATGAATATAGATAATATGTTAATAAATTGGTCATAAAGTCTGTATGAAAGTTTATAGCATGTTAATCAGGATCATAATTGCTCATAATGAATCTCTCACCCTCTCTGCTGAGTACAGTAATGGGTATGCCAGGGTCACTAAGTTTGATGAAGGGCCCTCCCTCTCCATCCAGCCCATCTCGAGCCACCAGAATGTTCTTACTACACACATATCCATGAACCAGCTTTTTATCCTCCTGCAGGATACAAACACACAACAGCAAAAAGTAATTTTTTTGACAATCATTATTCAGATTTTATAACTACATAACATTTCGTAATACGCTATACATTGCTTAATATATTAATTACAGTGATACATACATGTGTATATCTTTCTTAAGATCAATGAATCAAAGTACAACAGGATAAATCATGACATTTCTATCAACTATCTGATGTGCATGAACTAATGATTTGTAAAGTGTTATACATGGTTTGTTAATGTTATTTATTGAAGTTATAAAGTCTTATATAGAGAGAGACGCACAATATATATTTACCATATTAGCTATCATCTGGTGTTTTCGGCAAAATTTTAATTTATTAGTACCAGACTTTATTGGATATTTATTGTAGATAAGCATTTCCACCTGTTCCAGAGTTTGCTGTACTAAAACTTTGTTGTACTCTACTGCTAGCATGAAGGGTTAGATAAATAGATTCATCAAATATTTACCCCTTTAAGACAGGGGTGTCAAACTCTGCCCTGCAGAGTTATGTTCCAGCCCTGCTCCAAAATGCCTCCTTGTAATTTTCAAGCACGCCTGAAGACCCTGATTAGCTGCTTCAGGTGTGTTTAATTAGGGTTGGAATTAAACTCTGCTGGACTGTGGCCATCCACAAACCGAATTTGATACCCCTGCTTTAAGAGCTTTATCCATAGAAACAGGATAGAGCACATCAGATTGAGTGGCAGTTGTAAC
This sequence comes from Moxostoma hubbsi, assembly GCA_032164185.1. Classification (NCBI taxonomy): domain Eukaryota; kingdom Metazoa; phylum Chordata; class Actinopteri; order Cypriniformes; family Catostomidae; genus Moxostoma; species Moxostoma hubbsi. The sequence goes on from JAVLUX010000010.1 coordinate 23,345,342, forward strand.
AATAGCAGAGCTGGGTGCGTTTATGCCCCCCAAAAATTCAATCTTTAACTTAAAATGTTTAAACAATGTTATTGAAGTTACTTTGAAAAACTTTAATTTCAGCTCTTAATTATGCTCGTTCGTTTAATTTTCACATTTAAAAAAGTGTATTCTTTCTTACTGTATACTAAAATGTTGTGATGACTCCATTCACTTGCATGTTATGAGCAGTTTATTGAATTTTTTTTATGTTTGTTTAATGTCTTTACCAGATAGCTGAGGGCGCTAGCCAACTGTTTGGCCACCTGGAACTTCCATGCGGTACTGAGAGCTGCGGTCTGTCTCTGTCGGCACATGAACAGATCCAGTGGACCATACTGAACAAACTCCTCCACCATTATATCTGAAGAGCGGGAGAGACATAGTCTTTTGTAAACAATTAAATCCTCTTTCTCTCTGACACAAACAGAGTTCCTCCTCACACATTCAAATTCTCTTGTTCAAACATGAGACACACCCATCGCGTGCACATGGACAGTTGTCCCCTGGCTATTTACATTTGCTGCTTAGGGGAACAGGAACTGAAGTCCGCTATAAATACGTCAACTTTGCTCAATCGAATGCTCTGTTTGTTATCAGCTGATTCTTTTTGGATCTATAGAGCAAAAACTTAATCCAGTTTAGCTTGTCCACTTGCATGTTTTCTTGTTTTCCACTAAACTTTTCTTGCATTTAGGCAAGTTTCGCCAAGCTATTTAGATTTCTGGTAACATCATGTGTGAAATTGAAGTGAAGTGGAAAATTCACACTATGTTCTTGCATTTTTTGTTTTTACACAATAAAAGTTTTTAATTACCAATAACATTTTAATAATGACAATATTATTGAAAGTTGACAAGAAAAATGTAAATACATTTTAGAATTTGTATTATTTCGATATGTCCCCTTTTCGCTATAATGGCAGGATGTGATCGAGCTGTAATGGACTTAATGTCACAAATTTTATTAGTGACCTTGAAATAGTGCAGAATCATAAAAAATATCTTTACATCATAAATGTTTCTTAAACATTTCACAAAATCCTAAAAATGTATTAGATTTTGAACCCCATTTTACTTGCGTCAACATCACTATAAACAGTAATCATTAGATACTACATCAATCACATTGTGTGACCAGACTGGCTACACCCAACACATAAGAGTGTAGTGCACTTACTCTCCTGGTGACGAACACACACACCATAGAGCAGGGCGATGTGTTTATGAGAGATCTGATGCATCATACTGGCTGTCTCAAAGAAGGCCTGAAATCAGATACAGAAATGTCCAAAGAGTAATTTTCATGCATGTCAGAAATCATACTCTAATACAAATATCTAAAAGTCTGTAGAACATGATAAGCATAAATTTACCTGAAAACACATGTTCCATGAGCACTTAACAACTCCACATTAATTGCACTTACTATTGAACTTACTGTATACACACACACACACAAACAAACACACACAAAATAGGGCAGTGGTGGCTCAGCAGTTACTGACCAGAAGGTCGGGGGTTCGAGCCCCAACACCACCAAGACACCACTGTTGGGCCCTTGAGCAAGGCCCTTGACCCTATCTGCTCCAGGGGCACCGTATCATGGCTGACCCTTCACTCTGAACCCAGCTTAGCTGGGATATGTGAAAAATAAATAATTTCACTGTATATATGCTAAAATGTATGCATAATGTGTGACAATTGATAAAAAAATGTTTTTTAAATTTACTTCTGTCTCTTTCTTCTGCGCTAGCACCTATACAGCAAACTTGAGAGCATGGCAATACAACACTGTAGATGTTGTTGCTTGCTATGTTCCTCATTTGTAATTTGCTAAATGTAAATGTAAGCAAAACTGCACAAGATATTATGGTATGTTTTCAGAGAATTTATCTTGAGTGTGTTTTTTTTTATCTTGGTGACCTGGCAGATTTTATTAATATTTTTAAGTATCTTTAAAGAAATAGTTCACCCAACAATGAAAATTCTCTCATTATTAATTTACCCTGATGCCATCCCAGATGTGTTTGACTGTCTTTCTTCAACAGAACACAAATTAAGATTTTTTTGTAGATAGATCTTTGTCAGGTCCTTATAATAGAAGTACATGGGTGCCAGCACTTTGACGCTCCAAAAGTCACATTTAGGCAGCATAAAAGTAATCCAAGTGACTCCAGTTAATCAGTGAATGTCTTCTGAAGCAAATTGATAGGTTTATGTAAGAAACATGCCGATAATGAAAACGTTTTTATCTTTAAATCTGCGCTTCCATCCAAGGCTCCGATGCATTTTGAAATGGCTGAACCCTTGAGTGACGTTCGTTCTTCTGTTGTAAATAAGCACGGCTTCCGAATTCTCGCATGAACTCACCGACACGCTTGGGACACGTTTTGTGTCAGCTGCTGACATGAAGTGCTTTTTAAAAGGAATAGCTTCTATTATAAGGACCTGACAGAGCTCTTCTTCTAAAAATCTTATTTTGTGTTCTGCTGAAGATTGACAGTTATTCACATCTGGGATGGCATCAGGGTAAGTAAATAATTTTTGGGTGAACTATTCCTTAATATCAGCAAAGAGAATGTGTGTGGGCCTAGCCATGATTAACCCCCCCTTGTATTTGTCCAAGCTTTCCATGAATTTCCAGACTTGTAACTTACCAGAGAGATATCTCTGTGTCCTGATCCCAGCACTTTCAAAACCACATTCATCTCCTGTGTGTATCCTCCCATCTCATCCTCACTCTTCAGCTTCAGAATACCTGCGTAGATGTTGGTCCTCGTGCCCCTACCCAAATGCTCACCCTTAACAAGACAACAATGAAAGAAATGTCAAGTAAAGGCAATAGAAGTATGCATTTGATAGAATGTGAATGTCTACAGTATATTTTTGACAATGTATGTATTTCACTTCATATCTTAAATGTTGTTTCGACAGTATGTTTGGTTCAGAAACCCTTAGTTAAATAGTCAAATATTTTCAGAGCAATTTGTCACCTGTACAATATCCTCCTTAAGGATGCGGATAAAACTCAGTTGTTTCTGGGCGACGGGCTCTCGGTTTGTGGTCATCACCAATAGGTTCGAAATTTCTGAAGGACAGAAAGACCATTTTAATTGCTGGTAAATATATGAATAGATTGGTCAGACACATTTTAATCTGAAATTTGGATTGATTTTTGATTGAAATTATTTTTGAACAAAATACAAATAACACAAAAATAGATCTTGTGTCTACATATGAAGTTTTTACAGTGCAAAATAGAATGGGATACCCGTTACTTTCAGCACGATGTGATGCACCACAACAGACACTTCAAGTGTAGACAGCATCATCGATTATAATGGGTTATATTGCTTTTTTATGCTACGTGACACTCCGCTCACGTCCTATGTAGACAGGGTGTAAGGGAAAGTAGTGGCCAGTATACATGAGAACTACTTTAATACTTTAAAATTGGTATCCCAGGTGGATCCCTCATGAAGTTGGTTGAGCACCTGCCCAGAATGTGTAGTGCTTCAATCTAGGCAAAGGGTGGCTCGTTTGAAGAAGCTAATATAGACAATAGTTTTGATTTAACATTTTTGGTTAATACATAATACCTGATTTTCCATTGTTTTGATTACTTTTTCATTAGTCTAAAATGTGGAAAATAGTAATAATAAAGAATGAGTAGTCATGTTTAATTTTTTAGGGTAGTGTATATGTATTCATGTGTGCAAAACAACCACTGGAGTGGCATGGTTTACTTTTATGCAGACTTTATTCTCTTTTTGGAGCTTCAAAGGCCTGGGGCCAGTTGCACCAGGTATACGTAAGATACAACTTAGTGCCCATTTATGCCACAACTAGGCTAAGTCGCAATTTGCGCAGTACTAAATATGCGAGTGTTGCACCATTGATCTTAGTTAGATGTAAACCTTTATTGAAGCCTCTGACCAAGACTAATGGATGAAATAAAAAAAAAAAACAGACTCATTTAAAGACATCAATGAGCTCATGGTTTGGTTGTCAGGCTTCAGTCCTTTTGACATACATGATGATGTTGGCATTTACACAAATAAATACACTTTACATTTACGGCAGAAAACATACGGCAGTAACTGCTTCAGCAAGAAACTGATCGAACAGTGTTTTTCCTGTTTATGCCGCCTGGTGTTAAGTTTCAACATATACAAAATATACACAATATTAAAATGAATAAATTTTTCCAGCCTGTGGCATTAGTATTTATTTATTTATTGCCCCTTGTTCATTTTAGATACAGTTATTGAATATTGCTATTTAAATGTGCTAAATATACCAAAAATAAAATCTTGTTTTATTAAGTATAATATATAACAGTTGACATGAGCAAACAAGGTTTTGGACATCAACCGTAATAAGATCAAATTGGAACTCACGGCTGTTTAACACTTGTGTACAAATTTGAAGGCTGCTTATTGGATCAATTCAAGCAAATGGCATATTATGCGACTACGCATTATTTTACAGAGAGCTTACGACCTACTATTTAAGACTTGCCTTAAGAACAGTTGGTGCAACCAAATTAAGCACTGACTTAGTTACAAACTAACTAGTAGTTACTAAGCCCTTAGTGTGAAATGTACATCTCAACTTTGTGAGACCTTACACACAGCTGGTTCAACCCTACCTTGATTACCATTTACTTGCATTGTATGGTCTTACAGAGCTGAGATATTCTTTGAAAAATCTTCATTTGTATTCTGCAGAAGAAAAAGTCATACACATCTGGGATGGCATGATGGTGAGTAAATGATGAGAGAATTTTTATTTTAGGGTGAACTATCCCTTTAATATGGAGTGACAAAAATACATAAATATAAATACGGAACATGTTCATGCGTGTGCACATGATAACTAACCCCACCTAAAGAAAGTGCACAGTAATCCAAATCACACCACACGCTACACCAAAACAATAAGCATGTGTGGATACACATGTCCAGGTACATTTAGTGTATTTGTGTGTGTGTGTGTGTGTGTGTGTGTGTTCATTCTTCAGCAATCAGCTGGTCTTTTTGTTAACTCGTTGACATCATCTTGATCCAGACACAGCTCTGTTTATCTGAGTGCATGTAGGGTAAAGAGATCAAGAGATGTGAATAACGGAAACCCACATTTACTACATTTCCTGCCTGTCACTGATGCCTCAGCATGTACTCTCAGAGAAGAACATGTAAACAAGACCAGATACAGTCTCCAACATGCACACACTAATATGGAATAGCTGGGCGTTTTTTGCAGCCAAATCATTTCTGATGTTTGACTTTGCAAAAGTTTAGAGCTGTAACACAAGTGTGACAATTTAAGTAATTTGCTCATGCAGCATGAAAGTTTTCATTCAGGGTCCAACCTTCAAGGGATAGTTCATCAAAAATAACACTGACAGTCTCACTCACATTCATTGTATGGTAATAAGATGTGATAAGCATGAATGGTGACAGAGGCCGGCAGTCCCTAACATTCTGCCTAATATCTCCCTTTGCAGTCCATGGATGCATGTAAATCAGTTTTGAAAGAACATGAGGCAATGAAAATTATGAAAAATATTTCATCTATTTAACACGTGCCAAACCACCCAAAAATGACTTAATTTTTTTTTTTAAAGAATTATAAGAGCACTTATACATGCAACCTGGTAAATTGCAGTAAATGTGTTGGATTACATTTATTGTTAAATGTACCACATCTGCTATTCACTCATGCAACAGTTTGTGTCTTTTCACACATCAGCACCAAAATGCCATTAAACTCTTAGTAATTATTTTATTAGCTAACAAATTTCTACATCCACTCGGATGAAGAGAAGCCACCCGATCAAACTCCTAGAACTGGGGTGTTTTTCCTTGGAGATGCATGACAAACATGGATGTACATGAGAAATGCCGTTGATGTTGGTGCTTCTCTGTTCCGAGTCTCAAAAGAAATGGGCAGAGCATATTTGGTTGCTGTCTTGGGTGGAAAGTCTGAGACTGCGACGTAAGTTGAAGGCGAGTGGCGCTAAATATTTTCACCACTTTGAGCGCTTATTCACCATTTCCATTTCTTTGTGGTCCAGTGTTGTGGCTGCACATGGTCGATTTCCATTGGCTGCTTACCATATGACTTCAGATAAGAGTGGTGGAGCATCACTACTAAATTTCCTTATAGTTGGCTCCAAAATATAAAAAAAAGTTTTTAAATCCTGTGACTAAATGGAATAATCTCACCATCTATCCATCTATCTATCCATCTATCAAATTTGATGACATAAAACCCAACCTTTTCAGGTAGTTACAACTTCTCATTCAGGGAAATAGCAAGTGCTAAATTTACCTGTATTTTCAAAGAAGCTGTGTTCACGCATGACCTCTAAACTGAAAATTGCAGTTCATTTTCTAGAAAAGGTTGTATGTGTGTATAACAATTGAGGAGGAAGCTGGAGACTGCTTGACAAAAACCACAGACATTTATTGTTGCACTTTTCAGTCGCACACAATAAGACACCGCTTTTTAGCAGTACACAAAAAGTTTTCTTTTCAGCATCCACCACACAGACAGATTGTGCGTCTCTCTCTCTCTCTCATCTGCCTCTGTCTCTCCTCTCCCGCGGCCCCTCACTGGAACTCGAGACCGGTGTGGCACACAGGTGGATTTCATGCACCACTTATCTTCCCGGCCTCACTCTGCCCAGCCGTTGCTCGGCCCCGCCTGCTCGCCACATTATGAAAGCGACTTTAGTCTGACCGTCACTGTGAGATACAAATCAAAACCATACAAACTGCGTACTAAATAAAAAACAATGTGACTCACGTGAGTGACAACTGCCTGTGCTGTTTGTCAAAAATACTGTTTGCAAGGGATAAATATCTAAATAATACCTTTTATAACAGTGACAAAAATAGGTCTATTATTTAAAGAAATAATGCAATACAGAGTTATAACTTGTAAGAAAAACGTATGGATAAATTCTCTTAATTCACCCCCCCCCCGGCAGGAAGAACAAAAAAAGGTGATTTTGAACCCTGGTTTCACAGCAATAATGCATATATCTGTTTACATCTCTGAGGTCCATCTTGCCTGGTCAGGTCCAACTAACGGTTAGCTGAATAAAGCGTATGTTTGTGGAGCAGTTGCCAGAAATCTGAGACTGCGCTGCAGATGACTGCCAGTTTCACAGCTGGTCGAGGTCATGCAAGGCTACGACTGCGTGCATTAGCTTGTAACTGACTTCTCTAAAAAGAACTGTGAAATTAAAGGACTGAAAAGGCTGGTCACCAAAAAGCTAATTCCACTTTCAGCTCAAAAAGTCAAAACACTTTGTTTGATTGCCTCATTCCTAGATTTACATATTTCTGAGATACTTGTTTCTAGTCCTTACATGTCCCACAATCAGATAACGAGGCATAAAATGCCTCTCAGAAATGCATCCCCCTTAGGCCAGTAGTTAAACTTTTATTGTGCTATCCACCTTTTTCACAGGCAGCAAAATTACCCATTATGCTTAGTTCATTCTTCTAATACGGATGCAACAGACTTCTGCTTCGCAACTTATTTCCATTTCCAAGCACTTTATTATAACTAACAATAGTCAAAAATGGAAGAACAGATATAGATTAACGTAAATCACTTTCTCACTAATGTCTGCGTATGGACATTAGGTTTTGACGGCAATCCTGAATAGATGAGAACACAATCACGCACACATTTGCATAGTAAAGTTCTCTGTCACTACCTCATTCACATACACTAACAGCGCATCATGAGATATGAAACTCGTAAAGATGATTAATTAAAAAACAAAACAACAAGGAGCTTGGTTTAAATATTTTTCATATTTATTATCTTCCAAAATTATGGACATCTTTATCTTCATTATCTGTCAATGTTTTAAAAAAATATAGGCAAGTGACAGAATTAGTTTAACGCAACCTCTGCTTATTGACTTGAAATGTTTCAGCATTGGCACCTTTTGTGGGGGCTTATTGTTGTGACATTCATTCTACAGTATTTTAAGCCACCTGTATTTGTTATTACACCCTATAACAGCACATATTCATCCAGAGCCTCCACTGCTCACAATCACCACGTTAGTCTAGCTGATAACAACAACAACTAAGTGGAAGTGTGGAGCATCCCAGAGGAAGTCTCTCACCGTAATGCCGCAGCCCATGGAGAAGCCAGGAAAAAGGTGGATAGAGTCGTCATGGAGAGGGTTTTATAAAACATTCATACATGTCAGCTCACAGTGACATTTGCTATATAAGCTAACAAATTACTCAGAGAAAAACCAAGACTTGAGATTTTCTCATATAGTTCTGCATTAACTGGAAACGGAAGAGTCAGATAAAATTTTGTACCACATTTCATGGAAATTAGCATCTGATGTACTTGGGTATTTATTCATGGAAATGTACAGTATGTTTCAGGGAAATTGTAATTACAATTATTGTCCCCACATTGCATTTGTTTCAAGTTTTGTTAGAACACTGCTTCAGTGGATAAATTGGCTACCAAATCAATATTTGAGGAATATTGCACCCTTCTAGCAAACAGGATATAGTACAAATAAACCATACAGTAAAGGGACAGTTCACCAGAAATAAATTCTTTCATCATTTAATCACCGTTTTTCTTTCTTTGGAATAACCTAAAAAAAATTATCTGTTATTTCAAAGGACAGTTTGTTAGAACTGTATTTTAAATCCATCAGTGGCTCTACAGAATGAAGCTTCACATGATTTTCTAGAGAAAATCCCATCCTCACAAATTGAGCTGTGTACTAAATGTACTTCAAATTAGGGCTGGGTATTGATACAGATTTCCTGATTAGATTAAATTCACATTCACAAGCTCTCAATTCGATTATATTCCAATTTAATTCAATATGGATTCATATGGGTATATACTTTAGGTATAATGACCTTTTTGCTTGGATATGAAAGAAAATCTCTCCAAGCCAATGCTGTTAATTGTACAGGGGACCTACTAACTAGATACATTATGAAACTTAATTTCAATAATTATATTTTATTCGTTTTTCATCATTTTGGTCACATTTTAGGTTTTTAAAAATTAACAAATCCATGTATTCAATCAATAAATATGATATTATATTGCATATATTTTTTTTTTTGCTACATGTTTATTGTTTAATTGCATAGTTCGTACTATTAACAAGTATTTACATTGATTTGTTGAACACGTGCTAAAAATTGGTACTGTCTCTTTAAGAAAACCGGCATTTCCGTAAAGGAGCATGATAATGAGAGAGGCATTATCTCATCCGTGCCATGCGTAATTAGAATTAAATGTTTATTTTTTTGTTGTTTTTGATCAACAACTGACTCCAAGCAACAGAAAAGAGATATTCAATTACAAATGGATTGCGTGGATCTTGTCTTTGTACACGGAACAACTTTTATTCTCTACATGCAGTGAAAGGATTTCACTGCTGAATGCTCTCCCACTATACTACACAATCACTGGAAATCTAAACATTTACCAGCCTGTTGCCAAATATATAAATTTTTAGTCGTATAGCACGGATTTCGTTGCAAAAGTGAGTGATTTGCTCTCATTGTAGAGGGCTACGCATAGAGTAAATATTGATCTTGGGATTTAAGAATCTCTATCGAGATCGATCAATCGCATGCATTGGAAAACCGATATTTTTACCCACCCACAAGACCCATATCAGCTTCATTTAAAAAAAACAAACAAGAGAATCTCTAAACATACACTTTTTAAAACTAATCCCCAAATTAAGGCAATGGACATACAGACAGACAGATGAATGGATGCTGTCTTAGATAGGTAAGAATAGATTATTAGGTGAAGGATGGATAAGTCGTTTGATTGGAATGGATGGATGGAAAGTGTCATTTGATTGGGATGGATGGATGGATAGAACAAGCCATTTGATTGTGATGGATAGATAGAATGAGCAGTTTGATTGGGATGGATGGATAGAACGATGGATGGATGGATGGATGGCTTAGTGAGGATGTGCTAGAATGTTTAGTGATATCTCTTATCTGCAACTAACTAATTAAATATGTGGATCTTTTTCTATTACATGACTGACAAAGCAGAACAAGAGTGAATAAGAGTGTTGGTACCTCTGGGCTGTGGTGGGCAGCAGCGACGCAGCTGGAAGTGTAAGTTCTCTGTGCGCAGGTTCTGGCCCTGCAGGTGCTCCAGAAGCTCCTTCAGAGTAGGCCTGAACGTCTCTGTTCCAAACAATCTGTAGCCCTGAGGGCTCGCTTCTATCTGAAAGTTCTTATACTGAGGAACTGGCCTCGACTCAGACAGCTCAATCTGAAGGAGAAAGACAGAGAGAAAGGGAAAACAAAAATGGAAATAAAGAGAGGGAAACAAGAAAATAACAGAGAGAGAAGAGAGGAGGATTTGTTTAACAAATCAGATGAACAAAGCATGTTAGGAGACTCCTGTAATAAAAGCTCTTGGTTGACCGGGAAGTATTGGGTTTCTGAAGATTACTGTAGCAAAACATACAAAGTGCTGATAACATGTAAAATCTATAGGAAACTTTGCATGAGAGAATGTGTACATTCACTGTCAACATTTGCCGACATTCAATCTCCTGCAGTTCTATTTGCATAAAGGCATTTCTCTTTGAAAAAAGGAACTTTCACAGAGGTACTGCACAGGGACAGAGATTATCATTAAAGCAAGCCTAGAACCCATCCATATTACTGATCAAGTGCTCAGTATCTGTCACAGCTCTGATGATTTGGTTTGTGGTTCTGCTCCAGAAACTTATTCAGTGTGATGCAGCTCTCTTAGTAAATAATAACTCCCAAAGCAGAGAACATGATCTGAAAATGGATGCATTTCTGGAAAAATAAATACACTAAGCTCCTCACAAACAGTACCAGTATTAATCTATTTGCTGGAGTCATTATGTGTTGAGAAAAGATGTACAACACAAGCGTATCGTCTCGATTTTGTGCAGAGAGTATAACAAGCGGACCTGGGAATGCAAGACTTGTTCTGTCCAATAAAAACAAGTTTTCAATTCATCAATTAATCAACAAAAGTGTTTTGATGCATGTACCTCAATGCAGACAACAGTCATAATGATGTAGTTGTAGTCTGTGCAGCTCCAGCGCAGGATGTAATTTCCTTCTTCATTTCCCTCTTGGCGGAGTTTATGAATAGCATACTCTGTGCTGTACAGAGATAAGAGAGAGAAATCGTCTCAAAACGACTCTCCAGCATATAGCTGTTCAGTTATAAACTACTAATTAAAGAAATAAGACATACAAGGTTGTGTGTTAAGTAATTTTACCACTGTTTATGGCTGCATATAGGAACCGTGCCCAGTAAAATTGTTAATTTGCCTAGCTAAAGGCTGTTTATGGTTGCCAAGCAATATAGCAACTTGGCACATTATAATTCAAATGACTTCAAATGTGTCTGAACTATTAATTTTTATGAGATTTTTTTTAATCATATTAATGTCAGTCTTACAGATGTTATCTCAATCACATCACTACAGTGCCTTATTACTAATCAATGTTGTTTATTAATCTTTATTAATAATAAATAAAGCAGCACTTATCATTAAAAAAATGCAGTATGCCTTAAAATAATTTGTGTGGTCCTGATTTGGACCCTTGTAACAAAAAAATGGTCTTACCAGATGGGGCCATGACAGCCATTCTCTAAATTCTGGACCACTGATAAAGGTGCGACCTCTGTGCACAGGTAATGGTGGGCATCTACAGTCAGTCTGAAGTAACCGTCCACCAGTGCAGCAAAAGACAGAGCTGCATCACGGTAATACAGATCCAACTCCTGTAGAGACAAGGAGAGCAATACATTTGGGATAACTGTTAAAATTTACCGGTTACTACAATCTATTGTATCCAATTAAATCTATGGTTATTCACATACAGTGAGCTTTATAACTTGTGATTCGTATAATAACTATGAATCATCAGCTTTTCATTATGTATCTAGAAGTATCAGGAAGATAGTCTCATTAAAACCTCCTTAAGATGATAAAAGTACCATTTTATTGTCCTGTCTGTAAATTGTGATGCAAGACTCCTTAATGACGATGTGGGTGATTTCATTAAAGTCAGAGAAAAGCATCCAGCCATTGTTGCCGTCTTTCTTCTTGTCATTCTTCTGCTTGCTTTCGCTCTTGTTCTTTTTAGATTTGCTTTTGTCTTTCACAATCAGAAGATTCTATTCAGAAAGAATTACATTTTATTAAAAAAAGTTGGTAATGGCCCTTGAAACAGACTCTAAGACATAGAAAATACAAAGAGTTTCCAGAACGGCTGATACCATTTTTAAAGGGCACTTATTTTTTAAAGCATTTAAGGCACAAATCTCATGTTTTTGATGTGGGAACTATATACAGTGTGTTAAGCTAATATCTAACGAACACTTAGCCTAGCAAGAAAATTGGCGTGAGGACTTTTCCTAGTCCTTTCAACTGTACTAATTTTTTTATTATTATTTGTTAATTTTTATAATTGTATCTTTAATTTTGATGTTTAATTTTATTTATTTTTTTTGTAATGTTTATTGCTAGAAAATATCTAAAATCACACATAAAAAAAAATTACATTGTCTCAAATTTGTTAAAGTAAAAAAACTGCCAACCTAATTAGAAAATAACCACAAAATAAAACAACTTGATGATAAACATTTCACTACCACTAAATACTTGTTGGAAAAAAAAAACCTTGAGGAGGTTCAGACCCTATTTTTGTACCCTAGTCGTGGAATGTGCCAAAGACATTATACATGCCCGTGCCCCCCCAAGACCATGCAATCTAAAGCCCTAAACTCACCGGTAGGGGCTTTCTCCTCCAAGAGATCCCAGTGGTTCCAGATACTTGTACTTCATAGCTCATTCCATCATCCCCAATGGGAAGTGAGTGGGCCGGAGATCCTTCACTCTCCCCTGATACTTTCAGGCTCTTGGTCTCTACAGTCTCTCGGCCCAGGCCTTGGGTCAAAGTTTCAAGAGTGGACAGATACTTGACCTTCAGGTCATAAAGGGTTATGTTACTGTCCTGAATGGTCTTGCTGTTGAACTCGTTCAGAAAGTTCTTGAAAACATTGTTGATGCGCATGCGTGTGAGAAAGTTGCGCTGTTTAATGGTGTGGTTCAAACTGTCAGGAATGAAGCGCTTGTAGCTGCAGACAGAGAGAGAGAGAGAGACAGAGAGAGAGACAGAGACAGACAGAGAGAGAGAGAGAGAGAGAGATTCAGGACGATATGGAATGTGACTGGTAGGGACAGACTTAAACGGAGCCACTAATAGCAAAACTTACTTTCAGTAATCAATACAGACACAAGTTTAAGTGACAGGGTTCCCTCCTTTTTTGACCAATTAATTTCTAAGAATTAACTTTTTCAGTTGTTTGTGATTACTAGACCAGATTTTTTTGAAATCATTTAGCGGACATTGCTGTGGCAGATTTAAGTTTGGATGTCTGTAGGGCTGCACAATTAATCAAACTAAAATCGCGATTACGGCTGCCACGATTATGTAATCGTGAAAATTGCCGATTACAGCATTCAATTTAAGTCTGCTCCTGTTGCGTCAATGGTTTCTATTTACAACATGTTTTTGCAGCGGTTGAAGTGTTCTAATCAAATCACTAACATGTCCGTTGAGCAATGAAATGGCAATGGCCCATCAGAGGTGATTAGATTAGTCCTCCGTCCTATCTGTAATGCTTGCTTTATGTTCTAGCTCTGTTTGCATGAAATCAAAAATTAAAACTGAAGAAACATCACCTGACACTTGAAAAGAAGCTGTAGAACAAAAGCGAAAAGCATTTTGTAATCATTTTGGATTCATTGCATATTGCACAGCTGTTACAAATACACTGCAAATGTGCAACATGACAAAATTAAAACTATCCCGTTCTAATCGAGGCACAGACGTGGTGTAAATAATTTATATATTATGCTGATTAGACAGCTTTGTTTTTAATGAGAGTATTTGCGAGAGTGCAACATTGTGCAGAGCGTCAATGAGCTTGCGTCGAAATGTTGGTCTCAAACAGTATAAACCTGCAGTGACAGCAGTCATTGTAATGGGAGAGTTTGTCACGTTGCTTGATATCGGTGTACAATTTATTAAAAATGTAATTACAGTTTTGTTTTTTCATGTTAAGAAGTAGGCCAATGTGTGATTTGGCCTTGAATTAGGCAATAAAATAATTCAGCATTCAGAATATGGCATGAATAGCATATTTCAGGATTACTGTTATTGCGTCTGCTCTAATAGGACCAATTTGCCATGCAGCTGGTATTGGTAGATTAAACATTTTTACGAATCGCAAAAACTCTGAAATACTGAAATATTGATTTCAGTTGAAATTATGCTATTATGCAAGAAAAAAGAGACTTAAGAGTGACACGACGAGACATATGAAACTAGCACAGCATGTAGGATAGTAGTTGCATGGGACAATGTTCAATTATACAGTTTAGCATATATATACAAAAATATTTGACAGTGCAATGAAATGTTAATTGTTGGAAGAACCATTCTGATATAATTGCTATAGATTGCAGGTGTGTGTTATAAAGCATTACATCTACAGAGATTGTGAGTGTGGGTCACCTGGTTTCAGCTCCATCTCCAGATAGGGGCAGATCATTGCACTTGGCATGATGAGTTATGGCTAATACAGCCATTCCCAAACACTCATTCTCTATCTCATGAAGCTCAACCTCACTCTGTGGAGAGCGCACAGGAGCCAGTCCCTTCAGAAAATCATACTGACCCTAAAAGACACCATAATACATACAGACACATGCTTCAGAACACGGTGTATGCAAAGGATTCAATTTTAATAAAGCAGACTGCAATTTTAACACACAAGCTAACAGACACCAGTGTTTGCAGTGCCAAAGTGATGTTTGAATAAGTAACAGTGCTTTGACAAAAACATTCAAATACACGTCGGACTTAAAAGGGAACAACATACACAATGAAAATAGATTGTATTATACCACATCTGAGGCTATATGAATAGTCACCACACCACACTGCCCTTGGAGCACGCAACATACTATATTCATCTTGTTTACTTCAAAGATGTCATAACAATGAATTGCACAACCATGCAAAAGAACCCTCAGGTGTTTCCTGCACTCACCTGTGAAAAAAGGTAATCAAGAGATGCGGCATCCAACAGAGGTGTCCCCTCGGGGCCCTTTTGAGTGATCATATCCCCTTTTTGTTTGCTGAGAGAGTGTCTCCAAACTGGAGACTCAATCTCGCTAGTACCGTGCCAGTTTGTGAAATAAAACCTGGGTACACAAGGAAAATAAGTTGTCAGAGGCTTTATGTCTCTGACAAAGAGAAATAAGGTAAAACAAGCAGACAAATATGTTCAATAGTGTGTGCGCAAGCATGCCCACATGTTTACAAGATCATAAATGTAGTCATTAAACCTGATGACAGGAGCTGATACACTCCTCAAACATGTCAAACATAACATACGAGGTCATCACAAAGGCTGACATTAATGTAAATAACATATGGTACCGTGCAGAGGGTACATGCAAAGCTTCACCACCTCGTTGCCAAGAGAGCGAGAGTTCAATGTTAACAGGAAGTTGTACGCGTGAGAAAAGAGTGTTTCATGCCACAGAGGAAGAGAGGGTGTGCAAAGGTTGACAATAACCTGTTTGTGTGCAAAACAGGTAAGCTGTACACGGGGAGACAGCGGTTTTGTACCCACCACTGATTTTGAATACAGTAAATGAATATTATCTTAGTTATACTGGTTAAAAGGGAAAGTTAAGGGATTCCGATGTATTTTTTTTCTATGTTAAAATTATTTCTCCTATCTCAGCTTAATATTCAGAGTCAACTAAAAGTAAGCCATTAGCAGTATGATTTTATCAAATCATACAATTGCACAGAAGCAGAATACGGACATTAATGGATCAATTTCTTGATGGAAACTGTGAAGAAATGTCTGGGTTAAATTGTACAAATTCTATACATATTTCCTTATATTTTTTTAATTTTATTTTTATGTCCTGATAGTAGAACTTTAATAATAATATTTAAATACATCACTATAATACAAAAAAAGAGATTATAGCTATTTTTGCATAATAGTTATTAGGAGATTTTTTTCACATTATTTAAGTCCTTTTTTAACAATCAATCTCCACATCAACTTCACATTCTTCTTTAGTTTTCACCTACTGGGCAGAAAGGACCATTTACAGTAAAAAAGGACTGAAATATTGATCTGTTTCTCACCCACACCTATCATATTGCTTTTGAAGACACAGATTTAACAACTGGAACTTTATGCATTACTTTTACGCTACTTTGTGCTTTTTGGAGCTTCAAAATTATGGTACCCATTCACTTGCCAATTTTGATTTTAAATTCAGGTGAAATATGACCCAGATATTTCTTGAGAAATCTCAGTAAGCTATACGTTGGTGCTTAAAAACATTGTTTGGGAGTTTTCCAGCAGCAATCTGTTTGTGGTCTCTTACCTCATTCGGTAGTGAAGTTTGATGCTGGTCTCCTCCGAGATCTTAAAAACGTGATTAGGAGCATACCAGATATCCTGCCTCTCCTCATATAGAGAAAACAGGTTGTGGCACAGAGGTGAGATGTCTGGAGAAATAATTAAGAGTCTGATTACAGTCTTACAGTCCTTAACAGACAAATGTCCCATCAGAGATTCAGTATGTCTCTATGATGCCTGAGAGGAAGTGCTCACAGCTAAATGGTTATTTTTGCATAAAGTTCACTTAACATGGGTATTTAACAAGCTTTTAAGGGAACATGATACAAGAATGGATCAAAGGTTGAGCATCTCCTATATACAAAAAGGAAAAAACAACAAATACAGGAGCAGGAACATATACTTTCGGAATCATCTTGAAGTCAACACGAAACGTTGTTCAATAGCCCTTTATCTTTCATAATGTGACATATTTCAGAGCAAAAGTGAATATTTAATTAGAAAAAAAACATTTAGGGCCTCTGCAACTAACTTAATTGTAAAAAGTGGACATTTCATATCAGAGTGGAGCCGGCACGTACTTTTGAGAACTTTTGCTTCAGCGTAACCCAATGGTAACAACTTTTCTTTTGTTATTTGGTCTATTGCTATAAATGCTGTTATAGTAGCTTTTATTAACACTTAACAGCATAAATTCCTAGGTTAACTATTGTCTAGATTTTTAGAAAGATTGCAAAAAAAAAGATCTGTAACAGTAGCCGAAAACAATGTCTAAATAGCTATTTATGTATTGGTTAACTTTAAACAATCGGCAGCATTGCCTTGATGACGTTATCCGAGCAGGAAATGTTGCTTCAGAAGTGAAGCAGTTTTTTTACATTTTGAAGTCAGTGCACATCAAGACAACGAATGTGGGTAAGTTTTTATTTCAAGCTGATTTTTATGACAGTAAGATATTTAGAGTCAGAAATTTGCAGGTGTACAGATAACATCTGACTCTTGTTCAGATTATAGCAAGGGAATAGTGACAAAACAAACTAAAATTAAGTGTTTACTCAAGGTTTCATTAAAACTTTTAGGAACCCTCCGTTTCTCTTTGTTACTGTAATAAAGTTGAGGACGACTGACTTTCTAACATCTGAAGTAAAACCAGTGGCTAACTACAGGGTGTGAGAGTAGACGGCATGAAACAAACACCAAAGTACCTCTACAGCTGCTTTTTTTGTCTAATATAAACTTCCCTTTCCTCTCTCATGGTTTGGGCCAGTTTTTGTCCTTGGCCGCAACTTTGAGGAAATTCCAGACATGACATTTATACCTAGCAGCCATTTTGTGGCTGAGTATTGATCAAGAGCCAAATGGAAATACGTTTCTGCACTGGGACTTGGGAGATTATGATCAGGGACACTATGGTCAGCTGTAGTGATTATCATCCTAGGGTTAATGCCTTCACCTTATCCACCCGTGTCATGTGATGACACCGAAAGTAAAAACCCTTTAAGTTCTCATTTTTTATTCTGTTAAATGCTGATGGTGCAAATACCCCATTCCACAGCTACACAATGAAAATATGAAAGTGAATGCAAAAAGGTCCAATGCCTCTTTATATCTGTATTGAACAGCATTAACCTTGATTTTTCTTTTGTAGTCCATTTCCCTACTACGCAAATTTTTTTTATATAAAATGTTTTACTTATTTTGTCAGAAATGGCAAAAAAAAAAAAAAAAAAAAAATTTAAATACCAATGCTACAAATTGAAGCGGTCCACTCGGCGTTAAGAGAAAACTATGGGAAGAGCTATCACATACCAAAACTCATACTTTTGGGGGGGGGCCTGGGTAGCTCAGTAGTAAAGATGCTGGCTACCACCCCTGGAGTTCGCTAGTTCAAAATCCCAGGGCATGCTGAGTGACTCCAGACAAGTCTCCTAAGCAAACATAAGTCGTATGGGGTAACTTACTTGTGGTCACTATAATGTGGTTCATTCTCAGTGGAGCGCGTGGCGAGTTGGGCTTGGATGCAGCGGTGGATGGCGTGAAGCCTCCACATGCGCTAAGTCTCTGTCACAATGCGCTCAATAAGCCATGTGATAAGATGTGCGTGTTGACGGTCTCAGATGCAGAGGCAACTGGGATTCGTCCTCCGCCACCCGAATTGAGGCGAGTCACTACACGACCACGAGGACTTGGAGCGCATTGGGAATGCCAAAAAACAAACAAACAAACACTCATACTTTTGTTGTCAAACGTACCCACACTTTGGTACCAAGTTAATAGTAAAATAAAAAAATGGAATGATATTAGTATTATCTACACTTTTTGGTAATATAGATCGATTGGTCTATCAATCCATGTTGGTCAAGCAGTTTCTCTCTCAGTGTGGACAGACAAACTGCTTGTCACTGGAATCTTAACACACCTGCTTAGGAAATACACCTACCAACGTCTATTATGTTGCTAATATCATAAAAAAAAAAATAATTTGCTTCACTTTTGTTGTGAACAGTTTAGTCTTATGACTATTCACCTGAATAATTACTTAAGTGTTTAAAATGATACTTTTTAAAAATATTTACATTAATAACTTTAAACTGTTGATACGCACCCCCTTTTTGAGCACAAACCATGAAAATGACATACCTGAACTTAAATGGTTTTATTTTCTGAACTCTTTGGAGTATGGACACAGTTGTAGTATCTTTTGAAAGAAGACACTTTGGGCTTTATTTCCCAAGTTTCAGAATTAATATATGTTGTTATTCTTTAAGTTAGAGAAGCTGAAGTTTATAATAAAGGAAATATGTTGTCCTAAACATCTTTTTATAATCTAAAAAACAATAAAGAAAGTGCCAAGACAACCCAGAAATACCAAGTTCTCAAATCTAAAGAAGTTACGTTTCAAATTTGAAGATGATTTAACAGATAAAATGAGTTTCCTGCAAGCTTTTTTTTCTCTGAAAATCGCTGCCAGTATACGGAGTAAAATTAAGGCTCCGCCTTTCAAGCCGGCACAAATTTTGACCGGACTTCCTGGCTATTATGAATAAAACTATGCTGCATTTTTAAAAATAGACTTTGGAGACAGGCTCATTTTGTTTACGAGACTCTAATATATAAGATAATATACAGTTTTACAACATGAATGCTGCTCAGATTGCATAGTTTGTTGAAGAACAATGACAAAGGGTAATTCTTCCAGGCGAGATCTCATGTAAACAATGGAGAATATATCAATATTTCTCAGATGTATCACTTTTACATACATACACACATACACACACACACACACACACACACACACACACACACACACACACACACAATGAGGGAACAAAAAATGAATTTATTCACAGATGATGTATTTTCCTGGACAATTAAATACCCGACCCCGACCGGTAGATATTGCACTGATGAAGTAGGTTCTTTGCCAGAAAAATGGTAACAACTGTTGTAAATCCATCTTTCAAATCCTTGAACAACACACATTTTAAATGCACTAATTTTAAAAAAAGTTCAAGTTTGAAATCAAGGTGTCTTGCTTTATTGTGTAGGTTTAACGCTAACCCTGCTTAACAAAAATTACCCCATAGTACCACCTAGCGTCCAACCAGCAATAATAACGGCGTGCGTCTGTTTCCTGCTGAGTTTTTTTTTTTTTTTCCTGTGACCAACCAACAAATCAAAACTTGGTCGACCAAGACTCTTCTCATCGAATAACGTTTGTTCGACTATCAGGGGGCAGCCCTAATTTATACTACGATACATCCTCAGTCAGCCCTACTCAGCAATGTGTATGATGAAATGATGCAGCATCACAGTCACATGGTATGTCCTGAGAGACGCATTAGGGTGCAATACTTAAGTGCTTTGAACGGGTGTGTGGGCAACTGTCCAAACACTTACGGCATCTCTTGGCAGCCTCCACGCACAGGTCCTCTGCAGTGTGGCAGTCTTTAAAATACTCAAGCTGGTGTGTGTCAGGCAGGTAGAAGTGGATCTCCAGTCCTTTCATGACGGCCGGGACAGTTATCTCCGCCTTTCTTTGCTTCTTCATCTTCCCACACAGTTGCCTCCCCAACTCCATGACTAATAGTTTTGGCATCAAGACACTTCAGGATAAACAGAGTAAAGAGAAAACTTTACTGATGAGCTGTGGGCCTAGACAGGGATAAAAAGCATAGACCCAATCTGAAATAACCTCATGAGGTTACAATTATTACACCATCACACCTAAGGAACTATAAAAGGATAAAAAAAATATTACATATTGAGATACCGAGAGCAGAGTTCAGTCAAATAACTCTGACCATGTAGATGCTTATATACCCCAATGCTTAGGCACACCTATAATTAATATGCAAGACTCAAATAACAGTTTGTGTTTCAGAGTCTTAACACCTTCAGAGCTGGGCAATGCTTTTTGTTGATAACGTTAGAAACTTTTTGACTACTTGATTACTCAACAGATAATTTACTCCAGTATTCAGGGTGGTGCTCCATTTTGTTTTTATTTTTTGGTCTATGTAGACATCAGTCAGACATGAACCATGAACAAGTCAATGTGGCATATTATTTAGAGTTTGTGTTTCAGAGTCTTAACACCTTCAGAGCTGGACAATGCTTGTGGATAATGTAAGCAACCCCAAAACAGCAGTCACCAATGAATGAAAGACAGAAGCAAACCAAAGAAAAATAAACCACTTAGGGATTATGAGAATATTGGACATTTTGACTACTTGAGTAATCAACAGAAATTACACGAGTATTCAGGGTGAAGATGGAGCGTGTTCCGTTTGGTTCTATTTTTTGGTCAATGGAGACATCAGTCAGACAGAGAGACATCTTTGGCCACTGCACTTCATCTTGCTTCCAGCACGAGCGTTGCACAATAACATGGTGTCTCATAATAAACTTTTAAAGACGCATCTCAAGAGCCAATGTTCTGTTCCATTCAGTAGCACTCCATCTATGATTTTAACAAAAAAATATTGTGTACAACCTCTAATCCTCTCCTTACTATGGCTCAGCATACACATTTACAGATTGGATTTGATTCCAATTCACGACAAAGGTCCAAGACTGTGTACTTACCGTCTTTCACGAGGGCACAAACTATAATCCCAAGAAGCACTCACTATATGCATATTGCAAGCACATAATCAATATATGCATATTGCTAGGGCTTGCAATAAAGTAATTATTTTAATATTTTAAAAAGTAACGTTCATGGCTACGCAAATAGCAGAGAATAGGCTGGGTGTGCAATTCTCACTTGGTGTGAGTGTGTGTGCGCGTGTGTGCACTGTGCAGAAATAAAACTAATTTCTGTATGTTGTACTATATATTTCAACATAGCTTCTGAGGTCCATGTTTTTTTTTTTGTTGGTGCTATAAGTCGTAAAGCGAGAGTGTCGTGCCCCACTCCGTTTGAATGGGTAGCTACTGCTATCTTTCACACAGCATTAAAGACCATCAAAACAACATTTATTATTGATAAAAGTGACACAATTTGAAAGCTGAGAATACAACACTTTTTCTACAAAATCTACATCAGACTCAAATGAATGAAAGTGTCACATATGTGGATATGTTGCTGTAACCGGCACTCTCCTGTACTTCCAATCTGAGCTGTTTTCATGCAGGTAATAATAAGACCAGACGCCAGTATACAAACTCAAACTTGGCTTGTTTATTGTATACTGTGGATCTGAATGGATATATCAAAGGATGGGTTTCAATTAATGGATTGTCCCATAAATCATTCCTCTCAGCATAAAATTCAGCGCAGACTGACTGCAGGTACTGTGCAGTTCAACAACTATTTATTTAACAGATGTTATAATCAACACAACTAAAAACTTTACAAATGAAGATAGCAATTACTCTGGAAAAAAAATACTTTGCGTTGTTGAACATTGTTGTTGCGTCTGGTGTACAGGGCTTATGCAATATGTAATTGCGTCAGGTGTACAGGGCTTATGCAAGTTGCGCCCTCTGTAACATGGCAGCAACATTTTTAATATGAGGCCCCATTTTAGCAAACTTGTTTATAGTTGTTACAGAAAATCATGCAATTAATTTGCTTTCTTTTTCAAACATTGCTCTCACTTCAAAACACATCCCTAAAACCAATATGGCTTAGGGATGGGCAATATGACCAAACTGCTCACAATACGAGTAATCTGTTATTACGATAACAATTTAGAACGTTTCAGGAATTTTTTTTTAAATTGGTTTATATATTAAATACTGGTAACATAATGTAATGGCCCTTTTTTTGGATAATCCAGCAAGTTTTGTGGCTCATCCTAAGGGCATTTATTCGGCCATCGGTGAGCATGTCACAGATTTACAGAAACCCATTCGGATTCTCAATTTTTCTGAGACGGCAGAATCATAGAAATAATCTTATAATTTGAACCGGGCTTAACACATACTCAATGTCCTATCAACAGGTGCTCTCACATTAAGCAATTTAACTCAACCGTATGTCCTAAGGAGAACAAGAGGGAGGGAAGAACGAACGCTTCTTGCATCTGAATCAGATGATTTTTACTCAATGAATTTCTCTCCCGCTCGTCACGTAACCCTTGTGTGAGATGTTGAGATGCTAAGATCCCTGCTGGCATGTGAAAGGACTTTCCTGAGAGGAATGAATGCAAAAATGTGCTGTTCTCCTTGCATAAAAATCTAATTTGCACCAGTTAGACCACATTTGGCTTGCATGCCCAATTATTAGGCAAATTGTATTCCTCATATTCCTATATTGTTGAACAAACACAATGCTCTCAGGCAATCCAAAATGTTATTGAACCTCAAACCTGAATGTTTATCAAAGAAAAAGTGCATTTTGTCTTTCTCAAGGGAATATATAAGTGTGCACATTTATTAGGCAACTAAATAACAAAAATAATTTCACCCAACTCAATTGTTTATTCTCAATTTTTAGAGTAGGTGCAACAAATAAGTAACACAAAATGACAATTAAATAATATTTTGGCCTTTCAAAAATATTCAGTGACCAATATAGCCACTCTTTTTTCAATAACTGCCATGAGCCTTCCATCCAAGGAGTCTGTCAGTTTCTTGGTCTGTTCACGAACAACTTCCGCTGAAGTAGCAACCACAGCCTCCCAAATGCTGTTCAAAGAGGTGTTTTGTCTTCCCTCACTGTAAATCTCTTTGAGAGAGGCCCACAATTTCTCAGTAGGATTTAATTCAGGTGAGGAAGGGGGCCATGTCATTTTTTGGGCATCTTTGAGGCCCTTGCTGGCTAGCCAAATAGTGGAGTACTTGGATGCAAGTGATGAAGCATTGTCCTGCATAAAGATCATGACCTTCTTGAATGCTGAGGAATTCTTCCTGTACCACTGCTTGAAGAAAGTACTTTCCAGAAACTGACAGTATGTTTTACAGTTGAGTTTCAGTCCATCTTCAACTCGAAAAGGTCCAACTACCTCATCCTTAATGATAGCAGCCTATACCAGAACCCCTCCTTCAACTTGCTGGCACCTGACTCGAAGTGGGTTCTGTGTCCATTAGTCTCATTTCATCTGTCCATAAAACCTTTGAAAAATCTGTCTTCATGTATTTCTTTGCCCAATCTTGACGCTTCAACTTGTGAATATATTCAGTGGTGGTCATGTTTCAGCCTTCTTGACCTTGGCCATGTCTCTGAGCACTTGACACCTTGTACTTCTAGACAATCCAGGTAGGTTGCAGTTCTGGACTATGATAGCACTGGAGTATAACGGGTTCCTGGTAACTTCACGTTTAATTCTTCTCAAGTCTTTTGAAGTTAATTAGCGCCTTTTCTTCTCCGTGCGTTTTTTGTGCCCCTGTTGACTATTCGCAAGAACATTTTTGAATGTCCGGTGATCACCCCTCAATAGTTTAGCTATTTCAAGAGTATCGTATCCGTCTGAAAGGCATTTTACAATATTTGTCTTTTCAGTGTCAGTTAAATCTCTTTTTTGGCCCATTTTACCTGAGGTAATGAAGCTGCCTAATAATTTTGCACACCTTGATATAAGGTGTTAGTCACTTTCGCCACACCCTCCCTAATTACACAAATACATAACACTTGAGAATGACTTAATCCAATAAACATTCAAGTTTATATGGTTTGGAGTTGGAAAATGTTCATGGAAATAATGATAAGATCAGAATACTCACTTGCCTAATAATTGGGCACGCATTGTAAAGTGCCTTAAGCCTGACAAACAACTGAGATACCTTTTAATTTGCTTGTATAAAATATTTGCATTATGAGATCACAACACCCACTTCATTAGTCAATACCTGGTTTCCAAAGCTCTAATTACCACCAGTCACGAAGTATCAGAGCTTGATGACCATCTCTCTACTGGCAAAATATCGACATCTGAGTGGGAAGTTCCTAAAAAGGGGGAAAATTATCCCAAATAAAATCATAAACATCATTAGGATTGCCTCAGCAACTATTTCGTGACCGTCTCTGTCAGAGGTCCTAAACAGCTTTTGTTTAGTTTTTTTTCATATCTTCAATTTACCTCAATGTAGTCTGCTTGCAAAATTTGTGTTGTTTACAATGGTGGCTGATTTCAGAACAATGTGAAATAAAGAATTTCACTAATTAATTTCCTCTTCTTTCTATTCAGTTTGATACGTTTTAAAATTTTTTGCAGTCATCAAGGAATAGGTCACCACTGACACGTCACAATTTACTCACCCTCATGTTGTTCCTAACACATATGACTTTATGCGAAACACAAAAGATGTTTTAATGAATACTGCAGTCTGCATTTTCCATTCAATGGCAGTGGACAGTGCCTCACTTTAAAACTTAAAGGAGGGCCAAAGAGTATTGTAAAAGTAATCCATGTGACTCATGCATCATATTCCTGAAGCCATACAATAGGTTTTGGTGAGAAACAACCAAAAAAATTTTTTTTTGTGTGTGAAAATTCACTGCACTTCTCGCAACACATAAGCCACTGGAAATTAACTTCTCCTATGCACTTGTGAATGTGCAATAGTGAAATCATCAGGATTCATAAGACTTTTCTAAATTTGGCTGATTCATTTGATATTGTTCGACTGCACTCCATTGAATTCCCATGAACTGACTACAGCCAATAACGTTGCTGGACATCGTTTCCATTGAATACTCAACGACTTGCTAAATAAAAGATTGTGTTCAAGTTCCAAATGTGTTGACCCAATTCAAACTAAGAGGAATAGAAAGCTTGTCAACAGCAAAAATCTACTCAAATACAAAGTTTTTTTTAATTTGGAATGCCCAATTCCCAATGCGCTCTATGTACTAGTGGTAGCATAGTGACTCACATCAATACGGGTGGTGGAGGATGAATCGCAGTTGCCTCTGCCTCAATCCACGCATTTTATCACGTGGCTTGTTGAGCATGTTACCGAGGTGACAGTGTGTGTGAAGGGCTTTTTTCTGCGGCATCCACACACAACTCACCACGCGCCCCACTGAGAGCAAGAAACGTATTATAGTGACCACAAGGTGTTTACCCCATGTGACTCTACCCTCCCTAGCAACCGGGCCAATTTGGTTGCTTATGAGACTTGGCTGGAGTCACTCAGCACGCCCTGGATTCGAACTTGCCACTCCAGTGTTGGTAGTCAGCATCTTTACTCATTGAACTACCAATGCCCCCTCAAATACCAAAAAGTTAATTTCATTACATTTACATCATTATCCTCTTTATTTTCTCATTTAACTACTCTACCTGATTCTGTAATAAACTAAAATGTAGGCAAGAAATGGCATCCTATCACTTCCACTAGCACTTGTACTGCTTTTGTGCAAACATTTTATTTTTACGCCTCCATTATGAACTAAATTATGTTATAAAGTTATAAAATCTTTTCTTAATGTTCCCAATTATGTCATTCATTATAATGCCTAGTATTTAATGAAACACTACAATCCCAACTGAGTTTAATTTAAATTCTGATATCATTCTTAAGTAATCATTAGCAAACAGACCAGATAATCCATATAATTTGATAATCCAATACATTGCTTTTAAAATAATGTTTAGCCTATTTTCGTTCAAAAACCCACAACATTTTTTGCTAGAGCTTGCTTTCAGTTGTTTTGTTCTTTATGTCAGTTATAGAAGCATATGTCACATCCTTTAACAGACACTGCCAGAAGGAACTTCAACATATGACGCATTTTAAACCATTTCATAGTTTTATTCTAAAGGGAAATTCCACTCACAATGTTCAGTGTTGGCCATGCAAAGAAACCAGTAAGTCTATCATTTTCTTGCTGCTGTTAGCAAAATAAAACCTGCCTTTTAAAACGTGTATGTGTTTTTTTTTTCTTCTGTTTTGGAAGTTATGTTATAGGGTCCATTATTTAAATCCAAATGAGGCTCTTCTAAAGAACCAACATCAGGATAAAAGCTACAGATGGTCCAGAGCGGTCACTTCTCTGCTTGAAGTGGGATAATACATCAAAACAGACTTTACGGGAACTGAGTTCTCACTTTTGATAATGATATAGGAGAAGAATATTCAATTGCAATTTATTAATTTTTTACAATTCTTTTTTTTTTTTTTTTGGTCAAGACTGCAATTTTGAAGAGATTCCCCATCAAAACAGCTGTTATGACAATGCTGATCAATTAAAAATAGTCATAAAATCTTCAGGCATGTGAAAGAAATGATCAAAGTGTAGCTCATCAATTTACCAGTATGAAATGAATAGGACGACATAATCAGAAAGAAATCTTGTGGTATAGAGTAGAATTGTTGTGGTTCTGACGTATCCCTCTCAGATTTTACCTGGAAATTAAGCTGTTGTAAATTTACGAGACAACAGAGTTTTACATACAGTATTCTTATCATATTTTTTTCTTTTACATATTTCTGAAATTATCCAATTTTTAAAGACGACCGTTTTACGTTGTCTGACAGATTTGTTTAGGAGTATATTTCTCCGTTACATGCGTGTGTTGATCAGTTTTAATCCAAATCAAAACCAATCAAACAGAATGTGATCCGATTCAATTGGTTTAATTGGTGATGTCAGACACCAGAGTAAACCACACATCTCAAATAAACTTTATATTTAAACACACTCCAATCACAAACTCTTCTGGCTTATCATTGAGCATTTCTAACCCATTGTAAAGTCTGCACAGCAAGCATTTTTCATTTTCAAGCGGTTATCTGCGTGTAAGTGGTCAAATACATATTGACATAACTGCAGTCAGAGCGGCAACAAGTTTAACCATTTACCTACAGTACAAACCAATAGTACAGTCAAATCAATTATAAAGACAACGTCAACGTTCAGCAACAACACAAAAACAAACTTAGGAGTTTTCCCTAAAATACCACAACCACGAAAGTCTGACTTAATACCAAATATGCTTTTAGAAGTAACTTTCTGAATTGTACAGTAGTCCACAAGCAGACCGCTAATAATACAAATGCTTAAAATTGACTTTTTATAACCAATTTAAAGCCCAGTGAGGACCGATTCTGCTCTAGAGACGGAGATGAGTTAGCCTACTCTTTCTACGCTTTAATTGACTTATATGCCAGCAACCACACGCAAACTGACAGTAAATCGTCTCTCAACCTGATTACATAGCACATGTAGAGAACTGACACACATGTAATCAGACCCAAAGATATCATAATGTTAGAATGTAAAGAGCTATGTCCCTACTTACCTCGCCAGGCAAAGCTACTTCCGTTTCATTTAGATCAACATTACAGATGTTTGAATACTTCCTCTTGGTCTTTTGTTGATTTAAAGCTCCCTTTATTCAACTCCAAACCGTCCACCGATGGTATAAAGATAAGACAACAAGACAAATTTCCAAAACAAACTTCACCTCGCAGTGGTACAACCCGTGGCTAAGTCTTCATGATCAACTAACGTTTCCTGTCAAGCGTCGACCACATTCCCGAAAATAGGGTTACGATGAGCTCTGTCACATGCAGCCTATTGGCTCATCTGCCTGTCAATCAAATGAGGTACGAATAGTATTAACCTAGCAAGTCAGTCCACTGTCGGCCATCTTTGGAACGCTCTCAGAAGGCTATTTCCAGTCGTGCCAGTGCAGCTCCGATCTACTTGAACGGAGAAAGATCAAAATCTTAAAAGGGTTGGTTAAGATTAGGTTCAAAGAACATATTTTAAATAAAAAATGAAATCGCACAATACTGGTAACATAAATTGTGATTCTTTACCTCATGTTATGTTAAAAAAAGCAATTTCCCCGATTTGTGTAGCTAATGCGCATGCGCATTCTAGAGTTGATTGACGTATGATGTCTGTATCTAAAAGATGATTGGCTCTTTAACTGTAAGGCGGGACTACCTTTCTACATCCGTTAGGCGTTTAGAGCGTTCCAATTTCCCCCATTCATTTAATAAAAGTGGCCCATCTCTGCTAAATAGACTCTGCATTAACCCTCAATCGGAAAGTAGACAAGGGGGATTTTGTTATTATAGTTACATTGCAACCTTAAAGCTACTTATAGTCCCTCACAGTTAACACCAGTTACTATTAGATATATTACTATTAAAAATATTTGAAACATTCGTGGAAAACTGAAGGCTATATATAGACTCTCTCTCTCTCTCTCTCTCTCTCTCTATATATATATAGCGCCTTCAGTTTTCCACTAATGTTTCAAATATTTTTAATTTGCTTACAGCATAAAAAAGCACATAACACAAGGAGGTATTGAAACACCCCACATTGCAGCGACTTAAAAATTATAATAATGAGCTCAATGATGGATGTCATATGATATCAGGGACTACAAAGTGTAAGATCGTTTAAAAAGACTTGTAATAATCATTGGACTGCGAACTATCCATTATTATGCGTGTCAGTTAAATAAGATCATACTGCAGTAATAGTGAATAGAACAGTTTAACTGCACGGCAATGTGTAGGATGTTTCACACATCCATAAATAATAAAGATATTCATAAATCATTTATGCTTCACAAATACAAATATTGTTAACAAGACGGTATAATAAATTAGTTAATGTTATGGATAGCAGCAAACGCTCAACATTAAACATTTATCTTATCAAATATAAAATGATCTATTAATCATCTTGTACAAATCACTTTCTATAATCCCAAACCTAATCTTAACTCTAGTAAGCATGCTTAACTGTTCTATATTGGCTCTGTGTTTTAAACTAGATCAACAAAACACAAAGCTCTCTCTGACATTAGGAAGGTCTTTAAGACCAAGAGGATACGCCTGCCATGAAAGGGAGGGACTTCCCGTCTTCACCATCAGATGCGTTGCCAGAAACTGTGGGCTGCAGTTTCACAAGAGTGCTGCTGTAGTGTAAGTAATAAGTTCACAATGGTTCAGACAGGCGAATGAGAGTATATATCAGTAGACAGATTTCTGGAGCCAGTTTTAAAATAAAAAGGGTTGCCCCACAGAGACAATTATTCAAATATTTTATCCTAAATGTAGCTGTTTAACTTTAATACATAAGATGTAATCAGAAAACGTGTTCAGTGGATGATCTCCAACGTTACATATCTGTGATCATGTGTTGAGATATAATGATACTTTTCAATCAAACACTGAGAAGAGTCCAGCTGGAAACTCATGTGGCTGGATGAGTCAGAGACTATTATTGGGACATAAGCCTACGTGTAACAGTGCCATAGGCACTCACCTAAAAGCAATAATGCATTGTTTATTAACCTGTAACAAGACGCAAATAATCAGTTGAGGTCGGGATCTTACAAACATACTGAACAGATGATTTTCTAAAATATGCAAGAATAGCCCTGAAAACTGGATGTCTGCTTGCAGTCATGAATAAACTTTGGAAGTTTTTCTTTAAAAACATAATGTTCAAGCATTATTGAATTGTGTGCATTATATTAACAGCACTAAACATTATCCATTGTGATTGGATCAATCACTGTGAGCCCAATTTCTCATAACAAACCTAATCGCCCCATTTAAGAATAATAATGTGTTTTATAAGGCACTTGAACCCCTGCAACAAGTGGACTGTGTAGGCTACCCCAAATACTACCCTTTACATTTTTGGACAGTTATTAAAAAACTTCTGATTTACTCACCTTGAACTAAGCTGAAAATGCCAAGTATTTTGTCTAAAAAATAAATATGATACTTGCAGGGATTAGCGTCATACATTTGCAACATTTTCAAATTTATTAAATAGATCAAATTACCTCAAAATCAAACTTTTGACATTGCATGCAATAATCTCATGGATCAGGAATATTTTGCTGTGTATAGTGACAAAGGTGTTTAGGAAAAAGTGTTAAGGAAAGTACTGGTATTAGTTTTTGTTGCTATAGTGTCTTGGGAGAAAATAAACTCAAAATTGCCTTTTACCCCGGGGACCTTTAGCTCCGTTATACCCCACATCCAAGGTTGGGGAGTAACGGAATACATGTAACGGGAATACTTATTTAAAATACAAACCATAAGTAACTGTATTCCACTACAGTTACAATTTGAATAATTGGTAATTAGAATACAGTTACATTCAAAATGTATTTTGATTACTGAAGAGATTACTTTGCATTTTACTGTCATTTGTTAATTTAATATTTTGGCCTTTCAGATGGAAAAAATTTATACATTTAAATGATGTGATCCAAAGTGCATTTGAACAGCGGTGAAACATTTTATGAAGTATTACATTTATAGGAGCAGAGAACTTTGGAGCAGAAGAAATAGAAATAAATCAATTTGATTGATCTTGTTTTAGAACCAACACTGCATAAGATATTTAGATTTTCAGAGAATGTATTTTTAACATGTGTATTTTGTCTTACTTTACTGGAAGAGTTTTTATAGTCAAAACAAGTGAAAAAAATCTACCAGTGCTGAAGAAATAATCCAAAGTATTTAGAATACGTTACTGACTTTGAGTAATCTAATGGTGTACATTACAAATGACATTTTACAGTATGTATTCTGTAATCTGTAAGGAATACATTTCAAAAGAAACCCTCCCAACCCTGCCCACATCTAATTGTGTTTTACATTTGCATAAAACCCTGCAAGTTACGAATTAAACGTGATGACATCTAAACTGACACATTATCCAAGCTTATATTCGATTGGTTATGGGATTTCATCGTCGGGCGAACAACATAAAAATTTGCCATATACTCACCATAAAAACAACTTGCTTTGTCGGTGTGTGAATGTTCGCTCTAGGTGTGAATGGCTTCATAGGAATCTATTGTTTCTATTAAAAATGTTGATTGCGGCGAATATTTGCATATTATGTGCAAAGGCCTTAAGTCTCTCCCTCACAGCCTGATAAACATTCCCATCAATAGTTAAAGATCATGCTACTGTGATAAGTCCATTTGTCTGACAAAAATCAAGAGTATACAAATAAAAATATAGACAGAAAAAGAAACAGAAACTTATATTAGCATGTGAGAGAGAGAGAGATGGAGAGAGAGAGAGATTGTGTGGACAGATATTATACTTTGATAAAAGGTACCATCATATGGACAATTTCATATATGATCTTTCTGAGAAAGCAGACAGCAGATTAAAATGGTTTATTCAGGATATTACAGGATTTAGTTAATTACAGGATTCAATTTCTCATATTGAATACAAAACTGAACATAAGTAATAAAGCATTAAGAAATTATACTGTTTTCTTTTGCTTACATGTAAAAAAGTTGAGTAAATTTCATTATAGCTAGTCAAGATGTCAAGATGGCAGCCATCCTTCAGTTATCACAGTACTGTACCTTTAAGATGGACAGCATCAGCACTGTGATAACTGAACCAGGGCAGCCTGTCACGTCAAGCAGAACCAGGGCATTAGAGCTTCTTGCATCCTCACGTCCACATTCATTTTGGGATAACAAACATCATTCTGGATAACAAACACTGACTTCAAACCTTAGTATAAACATCAGTTTTGTGTTTGACTGAGCTATAAACTGTGAAGGTTCAAAGGTACAGTACTGTGCAAAAGTAAAAATGCATTTATCTTAAGATGGTTCTTTATATCTTCAGCTTTAGTGTGTCAATAGGAAATTTTAAGACTCCCAAACATTAATTTTGCAAATAGAAAAAATTAGAATAGAAGAACAGGGAGCCCTGCAACCGATGTCATCATGGCCCCCACAGAGCCCCCCCCCCCCCCCCCCCCCCAGTCTGGGATTACATAAAGAAACAGAAGCCATTGAGACAGCCTAAATAATTAGAAGAACTGTGGCGAATTCCACAAGAAGCTTGGAACATCCTATCTGCCAACAACCAAGAAAAATTGTGTCCAGGTGACCTAGGAGAATTGGTGCTGTTTTAAAGGCAGAGGTGGTCACACTTAATATTGATTTAGCTTTTATATGTTTACTGGACTTTGTATAACATTAAGTGATAAATGAAAACTACTTATGTCATTATTCTTGTAGACATCCTCACTATGCAACATTTTTCAAAAGTGCCTAAAACTTTTGCACAGTATTGTATGCCCAGGTCAAAATATTTATAAGGTTAAATAAACCTTACATTTCCATTCTGTAGCTATTATAGGAATAAAAAAGGATTTTATTAGTAAACATAGCTTACATAATAGCCTACTTTTGTTTCTAAACATAATATATAATGTAGCGGTAATAACAATATAATTATTTACTATAAATTAAAGAATAAATATTAATACTATGTTAATAATGTATTATTATTATTATTGTACAATAACCGGACATAACGCCATATTTTATACTAGATAAGCAAACACAGGCAACTAACAATCTGAGAGCAAGTGATTCAATACCTTCGTTTTGAGTTTTAATTATTCACACCCCTTCTCACTTCAGACTTGTTTTGGTATCTCGGGCCCCACCTAAGCTTGGCTCTCGTTCTTTGGCTGTCCAGTTTAGTCGTTACCTCAGGCTCCTCCCACAACATCCCCGCCCTCCGTGCGAATCTCTTCTTGTAAACAACTCCATCAGCGCGTCGTTTGCCGTCACAGGACAGTGGAAATGCCTGCCAAATAATTGCACAAAACACCTGCCTAAAATTTCTATAGTGGCTGTTTCGGGGGAAAAAAAACAGAAAGAAAAAACATTTAAAGGAGTTAAAACTTGTACACATTCGCTGATATACTGTGTTGCGTCTCCTTACGGCAATATTTAGATGTGTAACTACTGGTTTAAATAAAGTTATTTATGCGAGAAACAGCCGAACAATATAACATGTAAACTATGTATTAATTTACGTCCAAAAAATAGGTTAGAACGTCATGAAGTCAGTTGGTCTACAATAAATTATCCATAAGTTATAACAGAAAAATGCATTACGTGGTCATCTTTAATTTAATATCACAACAAGTATATATATTCTGCAAAACGTGCTGTTCAGTTGCGATGTCGAATAGTTAGATAGTCTTATATCTTGTAAATCGTCTTTATTGTACTGTACTGATGTGCGCTAACGCCCAACAACGCACGCGCACACCTCTCTCATGGTAAAACAACCACGCACTTCTAATGCAAAAACATGAACATTATATCAACATAACAGTCAGACACATGTATAATTTGACCGATTGCAAAAGTACTTACTCGCATTTTCAACGCTGAGCTCCCGTGTTTACGTGAATATTTTTAATGACGCAGCAAGCCTACAGCGAACAACGTGATTGTCGCCATTTTTTGTTGTTATTGAAATCTTCAAGCCATGTGACAATAAAATAACACGCTTCCGGGTGCTGACACTCAAAGTTCACCACATTCTTCAGTGCAGAATGACTCAACCCATGTAGAAGGCTTGAAAAGTCGTCTGGTTT
This sequence comes from Moxostoma hubbsi, assembly GCA_032164185.1. Classification (NCBI taxonomy): domain Eukaryota; kingdom Metazoa; phylum Chordata; class Actinopteri; order Cypriniformes; family Catostomidae; genus Moxostoma; species Moxostoma hubbsi. The sequence continues at coordinate 23,379,686 of JAVLUX010000010.1, forward strand.
TTACATTGCGTGCTCGACCTGAACTGACTTTCTTATGTTCTGACGCCACCGTAAGGCACCTATGAAATAAACGTTTAACATGGTGGTTATAGAAGACTGTATGGCTGATATCAGTGTGGTAGACGTGTACTACGTCAAAAAAGTAAAAGTAAACAAAGTGACTTCTGTAGAATTTTTGCATCTAGGTCGTTGTCAACAAGCGTTTCCTGTCCTAAATCACATTAGTTGTATGTTAATACAGTCAGTGGATTTCACAATGAGAGAATAACAGTTTTGTATTCTTCTGGAAAGATCTCTCTCTCTCTCTCTCTCTCTCTCTCTCTCTCTCTCTCTCTCTCTCTCTCTCTCTCTCTCTCGATGGTGCGTTAAACATTCCAAATGACTTTAGTACTTTTATTATTTTAATCTTGTATTGTAATACAAATGTTAAGGTACAGGGGCTAAAGCCCCCCCTGGAGTAAAAGGCACTTTTGATGTTATTTTCTTCCAAAACACTAAACAGCAAAACTACCACAGTTTGGTGAGATTTTATGAAATGCAAATGTGATAAAATAAACAGAAAATGGTTTACCCTTTTCTAAAGTGGTTATTTTGAATGTTAAATTGTGTTTTTGACTAACAATACCAGTTAATTTAGATGTTACCACATGAAGCACATTTTAGGATAGGGTACAATGGGACAAAAGGCACAACTTAAAGGGATAGTTCACTCAAAAATGAAAATTCTCTCATAATTTACTAACCCTTGTGTCATCCTAGATGTGCATGATGTTCTTTCTTCTGCTGATCACAAACAGAGAGTTTTAGAAGATATCTCAGCTCTGTAGGTCCAATGCAAGTGAATAGTGGCCTGAACTTTGAAGGTCCAAAAAGCATATAAAGGCAGCCTAAAAGTAATCCATAAGACACCAGTGGTTAAATCCATCTTCACAAGTGATATGAAGAGTCAGTGAGAAACAGATTAACACTAAAATCACTATAAAATCTCCACTTTCACTTTTTTCTTCTTTTGTTTTTGGTGATTTGCATTCTTTGTGCATATCGCCACCTACTGGTGAGGGAGGAACATTTATGGTAAAAAAAGGACTTAAGGGCTTAGGTTGATCTGTTTCTCAACCATACCTATCATATTGCTTGTGAAGATATGGATTTAACCACTGGAGTTGTGTGGAATGGATAAATTCAAAATAAACGGATATATGTATGCTTTTTTTTTTACCTTCAATGTTCTGACCACCATTCACTTGCATTGCATGCACCTACAGAGCTGAGATATTCTTCAAAAAACATTTGTGATTTGTGTGTGTGTGTGTGTGTGTTATGGACATCCCTGAATTAATCTGAATACATTAGGTTACACAAACAAAACGGTTTAGAACAGGTAGAAGTAGCTCTTTAAGATAGAAATGGCAGGTTACCACTTTTTATAACGTGTAAAACCTCTCTACTTTCTGAACATAAACAGTACATTAATAAAACGTTTACACACACACACACACACACACACATATATATATATATTGTTTTTTATTATAAATATCCTGTGTTGTGCATCAGTAGAAAAAGAGAGAGTGGACATATATTCTCGATGTGTGCAACTTTTATTGGTTCGTTGGTCAATATAAGCATGTCCATCTTCGAGTTTCTGCTGTTTGTAAATGGCTTTGTATGTATCGTTTCAATCAAACACAACAACGACCATTCTCTTGCAAGGCAGCTTGCAGAAAATATATTTTCAGTGCGATAATTTACCAAAGGCTTTTTGAGATAGGGCGTTTATGTTTCTCCTTCACTCATTTGCAGAGAGAAGCTCACGTCTACATAAAGAGCAGTAGGCGGTGCGTCAGAGGAAGGCTACCCAATATGTAATGAACACTTGCAACTGTCTCTTTTCATCCGTGTAAATAACCGTTTAATAATACGGGAGCCTGTTGGGTGGGTACGTTTGTTTGTTGTTTCTGACTCGCAACTTTTTAAAGCCGTCATTTCGCGTGAATTGTGGTTTTCTTCGATTAGTGAGGTTCTCTCATTCTGCACTAGAGATCTGCTTTAACTGAACTGTAATATCTGAATTGTTACTCAAACGCGCACTGCATCGCGAACTACGCAAATGAAGTTCATGCAGTTTTAACGGTAGACTAATTTTTTACTGTAAACAGGTCAGTTCAGTGAGGAAATGTCCAAATTATTCCGGGCTGTTATATTGGGTCCACCAGGCTCGGGGAAGGGGACCATCTCGGAGAGGATTGCGCAAAGTTTCGGCCTGAAACATCTGTCCAGCGGAGACTTTCTTCGAGAAAACATCGCCGCTAACGCTGGTGTGTGGTTTTTACGGTTGTTTTCCTGAGCACGCCTTTAAGAAAAGGCTATATATGGCGCATTCTATTATGGCAAAATGCTGCCCTACCTATGCTCACATTGTTTTTAGGCTGCCACTGTAAAAGGGGGAAACTTGATAAAATTGTATGTATGAGTGGCGTCATTAGGGTGTCGAGTTCATGTGAGGTAAATGGGTTTAAAATCTGCGATGCTGGCAAGACGCCTCTAAACTACGTTACTGCACAGTTAAACTTCCCATTATTGGGCCTTATTAAAAAAGTATCTAGCATTCATGAGTAACTATATAACAGATTACTTTTAGAATATGTTTTGTTTATTCGTATACTTAGGTCTACATATTCTTTATTTTTACTAAATGTACTATAACGTATTTCTTTTCTCTTAGTTCAAAATGTTAAGCTTACAGGGTAAAATGTATTGACAACAAGTACTGCTGTATGCTGAGTTGTGTTGCATTGAACAAATTTCGAAGGTTAATAGTTGATTGAGCTAGCTGTTGCAATCTTAAGAATTTACATTTCTAAAATTGTTTATGTCATAGTTTGCAATGAAGTGAAATCATGATTTTTATTTATTTTAACCATACTTTGTTATGCAATGCAGATAAGGTCCTATAGATTAAATCATTAATGAATCCATGGATGTTCAAAGTTAAGTCTTCAGACTCTCATGAGATGGCTTGATTTTATGATTCATTCTCTGTTTTCTTTTTGAAATCATATGATTAATAATTGATTCATGTCAGTTAAAGGTTGCGTGGAATGGATGGAAAAATTGAAGTGGCAAGTACTACTATATGTAAATTCTCATTTGTGATTTTCTTCATGGTCATTATTGTGTTGGGAATTTTCTTTCTTGGTGTCCGGATACATGATAAACCTATATATATATAGGTTTATCATGTATCCGGACACCAGGGAATTTTCTTTCTTGGTGTCCGGATACATGATAAACCTATATATATATATATAGGTTTATCATGTATCCGGACAACACAATAATGACCATGAAGAAAATCACAAATTTTATATATACTCACACAGGGTTGGGAGGGTTACTTTTGAAATGTATTTCACTACAGATTACAGAATACATGCTTTAAAATGTAATCTGTAACTTATTCCATTAGATTACTCAAGGTCAGTAACGTATTCTAAATACTTTGGATTATTTCTTCAGCACTGGTAGATTTGTTCACTTGTTTAAAGTACAGTAAGATGAAATACAAATGTTAAAATTACATTCTCTGAAAAACACAAATATCTTATGCAGTGTTGTTTCTAAAACAAGATGAATCAAATTGATCTTGTTTTAAGGATTTTTGGATATTTGTACAGGATAACAATACAAAAATGATTATCAAGAATATGATTTTTGCCAAAATATCAAAGGTCTTACTAGGAAAAAAAGAAATTATCATCCAACATGAATTTTCTAAAATGGCTAGAAATAGCATTTTAGCTTAGTGTAAGGCTGACATATTTCACGAGGTTATTTCTATTTCTTCTGCTCTAAACATACTTCTCTGTCTGCTCGTATAAATGCAATACTTCCAATGTTCAAATGTAATTTATATGTATAAATGTTTTCCATCTGAAAGGACTAAATATTAAATTAAACTAAAATGACAATAAAATGCAAAGTAATCTCTTCAGTAATAAAAATACTTTTTGAAAGTAACTGTATTCTAATTACCAATTATTCAAATTGTAACTGTAGTGGAATACAGTTACTTATATTTTGTATTCCTGTTACATGTATTCCGTTACTCCCCAACCCTATACTTATATATATATATATATATATATATATATATATATATATATATATATATATATATATATATATATATATAAGATTCTTAAAAACATTTAAAGCTGTATAGCTTTAATGATTAATATGAAACACATCTGTGTTCCATGTATTGCTATTGTCTTTACTGTTTTTACAGAGGCTGGTGTTCTGGCTAAGACGTATATAAAAAAAGGCTTGCTGTTGCCTGACCATGTTATGAACCGCCTTCTTCTGCCTAGACTGGAGGAGATAACCACATACAGCTGGGTATTGGATGGTATGTGTAGAATTGTAAAAAACCTGGCTTCTAGGCATTTTTGTTGTATAACATATATAGAGATGTAATAGGTTTTTAGTTCAGTGTGTATGTTTGGTCTACATTTGCTATATTTTCAAAACATTTACCAAGCTCCAAGAACCAAAAAGCCTTTCCATTGATGGCAGTTTACTAAATCCACATTTAAACCAAGTTCCAGACCAATGTAGATGTAAAGGACATTTTCCACTGAAATGAGGTTTTTAATCCAGGACAAGGCAAAATGTCTTTATGGGAAATAATACTTTCATTTCTGCATTTAGCAGAAACCCAAAACAGTGAGTAGTGGGTGTGAAGTTGTTGAACTTGAGGAAGTAAACCAAGAGCATTTAAAGTAATACAGTATGTAATATTGCCTATTTTCAATTAATCTATTATTTTTTTTAAATATATATTTTCCCAATGAGCTCTTAGTCCTCATGGTGGCATAATGACTCGCCTCAATCCGGGTGGCAGAGGACAAATCTCAGTTCCCTCTGTGTCTGAGGCCGTCAATCCGTGCATCTTATCACATGACTTGTTGAGCGCATTACCACGGAGACCTAGCGTGTGTGGAGGCTTCACGCTGTTCTCTGCGGCATCCACGCACAACTCACCATGAGTGACCATGAGGAGGTTAACCCAACGTGACCCTAGCAACCAGGCCAATTGATTGCTTAGGAAGCCTGACTGGAGTCATTCAGCACGCCCTGTATTCGAACTTGCGACTCCAGGTGTGGTAGACAGCGTCTTTACTCGCTGAACTACCCAGGCCCCTTCAAATTATCTATTGATTACTGAGTGAGATCAGAAAGTGGGCAACTAAGTCAAAACTTAATTTTTGCCAACCTAGAGAGTCAAAGTCAAAGTCTTAAGCTCTCAGTATAGAATGATAGGATAAGATCAATGATAGTCTGTTATGGACTTAAGCTAGTGTTCCTTTGTTGCAGGACTGTACAGAAAGCTCTAATCCTACTTAAAGTTATATATTAAGTGAATTCATGGCTAATGCGAGCATATGATCCTGGTATGTGATGCATAAACACACAATATCACTGCACCCAATAAGGACCTAGAATTGCAAAACAACTCTTTTGACATGTATGCATGTTACATAGTAGCAACACATTGAAACACAGTATTTTCTAAATAGTTTAGCATTTAAAAAAAAGTTGATTATTAGTAACATTTAAGTCAAATGTAATATTAAATCAAAGGCAGTGTTTTAGCTTATTAGCTAAATTTAGGCCTATGTTTTAGTTTTTTGAAGTAGCATTTCTGTGCATTTACCTCCCTTTCAGGGTTCCCTCGAACTCTAGCTCAGGCTGAAGCCCTGAACAGTGCCTGTGATCTGGATGTAGTCATCAACCTCAACATCCCTCTGGAAACACTGAAGGATAGGCTGCGTCATCGCTGGATACACCCGTCTAGTGGAAGAGTGTACAATATGCACTTCAATCCACCACGCGTTCAGGTAAATCTGTTGTGTTTCTGACTAAGATGGGATATCGCACAGTTCCCACATAAAAATTGACTCAGAATTAGGGCTTCATAATTAATCTAAAAATATTAAATAAATATTAATAACTGAGATTACAATAACATATGCCACATTAACTAATTGTGAATTACAGCACTTCATTTATGTCTACTCTCACTGTCAATATGTTATATTTACAATGTATTGTTTTTCCATTGTGTGTAAAAATGCAATGCCAAATTAGAAGCACTAAATTATTATTTAGGGCATATCCGTAATCAATAATTGGAAGTAAAATATCAAGGGAAATAATCGACAAATATAATTTTTGACATAGACTTGCAGCCTTAATCAGAAGAGTGTGTTTTGTTGCCTCTTATAACATTGTTTATTCAATAAATTTGTTTCATTTTAAACTTTGGTTTAAACTTTGATTTTATGAAGGTGCACTTCATTTAATTTTACAAACTAAATAAAGTTTTACACATAATTTTACATTGAGCATGTCACTCCCTCATGGGTGCGACTATGTTGACAACACATGACAACCTGTGTCATTGTGATACTACCACTAACAATGACAATAATAATAACATGTTTAGTTTATATAGCGCTTTCAGCCAATACTTAAACATAAAATTCAACAAAACAAGCAAACCAAACATAGTCAAGAGTGCTGGTATTGATCAGCAGGAGTGTAATTCATCAGACAGTCCAAACAGAATGAGTGCAAGTGGAAAGATAATATGTCCCTGATAAATAAAAAACAAACCGCTACAAACTGCAGCTCTCATGATGCAAACCAAGGATGAACTGTGCAACAACAATCGCAAAGTGAGAACACATGACGTTCTCAGTTGCCAGAGAGCTCGGAAGTCGCAGCAGTCCTATCACAGTCTTGTGCAAACCAATGAAAATTCATTTTAATTGAATCCAAGAATGTACGTTATACGGATGTGGGTAGTATGAGATGGAGAAAAACAAAGACTAAAGCAACGAAACAGTACATAAATACTTGTAATGGCGCAACAGTTAGTCAATTTTGTGAATTCATGACAAAAGGTGTTGGTATAAAATCCAAAACCACTGGAAATTTTTGGACAAGTAAGAGCCAGATTAAAAAGTACTAATGTGTATTTAGTAATTTTGTTGTTTATGTTGTCTTGGAATTGCCAACTAGAGATGTGATGCAGCATCATTCAAACACAACAGTTTTCAGTTACCAATGCCATTGTAGAAACTCACCATTCACAGTCAGCCATGATTAATTTAATCCATGAGTGAAAGTGCCCAATAACAGGGCGCTTACTGAGACAAAGCAAGTAGTATTCGGCTTGTCATGTGATCCTAACATGGCTGCCCCCATCTAGAATAAAATAGCTTTTTTAAGGTTAATGTAATACCTGGAGTCTTCATCTCATGTGAGTGCTGATGATTTTAAACATATGTTTCAAAATTACTATTGAATTGTTTAGGAGTAAAAAGTTTTTAATGAGGAAAAAATGACTGAATGCACCTTTAAGTAAAAGCTGCATGGCAGGAGTGTACAATCCTACTCCAGGTGGTCCACCTAGTCTCTACCGGCTAATTAAGGTTTTAAAGCATGATTTACACAGCACAATTATGAAGAAATCAAAGACATTTACACAGCAAGAAGAAACACAGTGGCTAATATTTTGAAATTAATAATTATAGGCAAGTATTATATCAATCCATCTTTCAAGATGCTTTATAGATATCCTAATATTATATTGTGCTTATATTTTTTTTACATAATTTGTGGGTAAATTAAAAAAAAAAGTATATTAAAGGAATAATCTGGGTTCAATACAAGGTAAGCTCAATCGACAGCTGTAACAAGGTTTGGGAAAGGAGGAAACGGGAACCGGGAACCGGATTAACAATTAACAAGTCTTTAATCAACACAAACACTGAACTGAAACAAGGACTCTGCATTTCCTGAAACTCTGTACTCTCCTCCTTTTCTGTTATATGTATTCTGTAATATACATTTGTAGATTTGTATAGTAACCTGTAACTGTCACTAATATTTGGAATTGCGCAAATGCTTGAACCTGCATTACTTTGATTTTACAATGCACGTGAACTGATATCAGAGCGCTGCCATGAGCATGCACACAGATCAGCGTGTCACCGGTTTATTCTGAATCACACACAGACCATGTTGTAAAGAAGTTCACGCTCACGGGAACCGGCTTGACATACAAATAATAGTTTAATGGAAAACTCAAAAGACAAACACATGGGACGACGGACATGTCCGTAAGGATCACTTTCTCCGGCACTATCACTCTCGGTGGCTTAATTAGCCTAATACGGGAGCGGGCGTGTCGAGTCACGACCCGGCCCCGCCCTCCACCGTGCCACACATGTTTATCTGTCTTTAAATCACAGCCTCTTGTGGATTAATAATCACTTATGACCAACTTGCCATTTTGATGTTATTTTGATTAATTGTGCTGCCCTGAAGGATCCTGAAATGAGTCTACTGATGCGCTCTTGATGAAACTTAATGGCCAAATTAAATCACATCAAAATCATCGCAATATATACGATATTGGTTAATTTTACATCTTCAGCAAAATTATCTAGACTATATCGTTAATATTCGATATTTCACCCAGCCCTAACTGAAACATAACAACAGATGTCGACACACACACACAGACACAGACACACAGCTCCATGTCTCTCTCTCTCCCTCTGGCTTCCCTGGCTCCTCCATGATCTCTCTCCCGCTGATCGGGCAACTCAGTGCCGGGCGTGCATCATTTCGGCCCGGCCACGCCCTCCTCCTCGTCACAACAGCATTTGTGGCATAATTACCACAAAAAATAATAAGTTGTCACATCCATAAGTGCCTCACTGAAACAGATTTTTGCTTCTTTTTTTTTAAATGAAAGGAAGGACAAATCAAAACAAATTTTTGTGATAATCAACATTATGCTGCAAATGCTTTCGATTGAGCTGAACTTGTATTGAAACCGGAATATTCCTTTAAATGATATAAAAATCTAAATTTGCGGTAAATCTATATTATAAATAATTTATGGTGAAGAGTCGATTTTGGGGAGAGTGACTTCATTGTGTCAGAGATGTCACTTTATTCGCAGCTGATTTGTCCAATACCTATTAGCGATTTGTTAGCTGTGGAGAGTAAGTTACTATGGCGATGAACACGGTAAAAGCTGACCCACCTTCATGGTACCTAAATTCCAAGGGTTGATGCAAACTAAACTGAAACTTACCTGGATAGCCTCCTAAATCGGCTTTGTGGTATAGGCCCCAGGTGTGTTAGAGTAGGGTTGAAACTAAGTTCGGCAGAACAGTAGATCTGTAGGAGTACCCCTGCTGAACAAGTTTATTTTCAAAAACTCTTGGAAGAAGATTGATTGTTTGGTGATTCCTAGATGATTCTTGTGACAGTTGTTCCCACATAATTTCATCTTGATGTGCTACACAACACCTCAACAGTTTTGCTAATTCTCTGTTGTATTTATAGGGGCTAGATGACATCACAGGAGAGCCACTGATACAACAGGAAGATGACAGACCAGAGGCATTGGTTGCCAGACTGAGACATTACAAAGATATTGCCAAACCTGTCATAGACTTATATAAGTAAGTACATTTCACATTCACATGAATGGACTTGCGACTTTGGACAGAAACCAAAACATACCCAGTGTGTTATTTCTGTCCATTGTATACAAAAAAAGGAAAGAAAAACAAGTATTTCAAGCTGACTCTCCATTGTCTTTTCATTTGCAACCATACATGTTAAAGATGATGACAGAAAGCCTTGTTCTAACAGAATTTGCATTAAATGTACATTTGAAGGGTTAAAGGCATCCTATACACATTCTCGGACACAGAGACAGATCGTATCTGGCCGAACATCAACACACTGCTCAGCACTAAGATTCCAACCCTTCAATCAGATGCTCGGTGTGCCTCAACTCACTCTGAAATCCTCTGACAGTCTCTTATCCAAGAGAACAACATGGCTTCATCTCAGAGGGGTTACTTATTCACTTCTTCGATTTCCAAAGATTCCATACTAGTAATTTTTATGATCTCTTTTCTAGTGTGCATAGCACAAACTTTGATTCTTTCAGGTCTTACAGATATATCATAAATGTAACCGTTTTCTATTTTTAGCAGTTTGAAGCTGGAAGCTGCGAATCAGTCAGGGTAAAATGCATCTAATGCCTTACTGTTATTAATGGAGGGTTTTTGGCCCCTAGATTAAAAAAAAGAACCCAGTGAGGCACCAGTTGAGAGGAGCACACAAAATCATTGTTTCCAGGTATCCTAGTGAAATGCACCAAATTTTTGACTGAGTTTGTGATTGTATCACATGAATAGAGACGCACTGAACTGTTCAAGCATTCCAGATAGATTTTAGCAAGATTTAAGATAATGATCTTTTCTATTTCTGTAAAGGACTTTACACCTATCATTTCTGTCTGTGGATTTGCCTAGCTTATATATTTCATGGTGAAGTAATTTAACAACACTATACTAATATTGAACAGCATTAAAGTTTGAATGTTACAATTATCTGTATGTACTGAACAAGCTCTATACTCCAGATATTTCACATACTGTATAAGCATTGTAAAAATGTCTTCATGTTTTAAAATTAAATTTAATGTTAACGTGAGGTCACAATCACAAACAAGATAAAATTGCTGTTGTGAACACCACGTCTTATTCTTTGAGACACATTGATATATATATATATATATATATATATATATATATATATATATATATATATATAGTAAATGCATCTGTATAACTATAACAAACTAGCTCTGCCTCTTTAATACTTTTTTTTCTTAGGGGACATAATAAATAGCATCATTGTGCTTTTAAGAGCCATTACTTAGAGAATCTTTGATGTCACAGAATCAGTGATGTTCCAAGATCATATATTTCAACCACGTGTAATTTAACAATGAATGTTTTCAACCAGAACAACGGTAGCATCTTTACTTTTTTCAAATGACTAATGCACTACAATTTTACCATAAACTGCAGATTAAATTACAGCCTTGCGTGGCTCTGTGTGCCACCTGTCCCAAAAACAAAGATAGGCCCAAGGATAACGCACTCAGTATGTTAGGTGCATGTAACTTTATATGTATAAACATTTTTGTCTCTGTTTACTTTGCCTTTCAGTCTTCTCCCTCACTCCCTCTCTCTCACTTTAAGGGTTAGACAAAACATTGTAAAAATCTCCACACCCTCTTGTTGTGCAATACCATACAGAACAAGTCACAACCTAGAGCTTTCCATATTTCCAAAGATATTCCTTATAATTAACACTGAAAATGTCCATTCTACAAGAAGAGTATGTATGTTAGTAAGGTAAATAGGTACTGTGTTGCAAAACTTTAGCCTCTTCCTCTTTTAAATACTTAAATCATTTAGGTTTTGTCATTCTTTTAAATGTTTTAATTTTCCTACTTTTAATAGAATTTAAAAAAAATGACAATTCTGTAATCCAGGTTAGAGAAATATGCTGGATACTTCCACTGGCTACCTTTCAGTGGTAAGATAATAATAAAATGAGAACATGGCAAAAACATGCAATATATGCAATTACTATAAAACTATAAGCTCTTCATGTCTTTATACCACTATGGCAATTCAAATTTACGTTTAAATCACTTAGATTGTAGCTTTCTGATAGAAGAGTTCTTTACATTTTTTTTTTGTTGTGAAAACAACAAGTGAATATTATTATAATTAGTATTTTAAAGTCTACCCAGGCAAATAATAACACTATAGAACTGTAAGTGTACACAGAGGTGCAAAAATGGGGGGTTGCAACATTTGCAATGCATAGGGACGCCACACAAAGTTACATTTTATTGAACTCTTATTTGATTTAATTTTAACGTACATTTTTCTTAACATTTTAAATGGGTTCAAATATGCATTTTTATTTATTTATTATTTTATTTTAAGGAGGTACCTTCATAGCTACTGCTCACCCTCTGTCTACCGATGTTACTCTGACTCTCACATGACAAACATGGTCAGAGAGGGAATGCGTTCTGGCCTGGGGTGCAGAACAGAAAAAGAAAGATGGAAAATGAAAAACAGATAAGTGGAGAAAGAGAGATTGGTAGGCTTAATTTATCGTTTTATCACAAAAAATATTGATGAAAGACTTGAAGTTAACTGATATTTAATGTTGCCGAGAGGCACAGATAGCCAGCTAATATAAATATTAGTTCATTTACGTTTATATTTTCTGTCATGGTTAGTCAAATGTCACCGTATGTTTGGGAATGGATGCTCAGTTGCTTTACATTTAGAAAGAAAAGCTTGTAAAAAAAGTTGTTAACTGACCCTTCGCCATGTCCAGCATATTCTTGGGTTCCTCTTACTAACCATAGCGTCTCTGGTTACACATGTAACCTCTGTTCCTGAGATGAAGGGAATGAGACATTGCAGTTAACGCTTTTGAGGAATTCCTTCTCCGACGACCTACTTTAAGCCCTTGTATATTGACGGTAATCTTATGATCGGCAATGGTGTTTGAGCCCCGCCATTTGCCCTATACTGTATAAGCAGGTGCAACATCACCATTTCTTCAAAATTTTCTGACTGAAGGACAAGAATGCATCGCTTGAACCTAGAAACTCTGAAGTAGTAGTGCGGCCAAGATTCGCAATGTCTCGTTCCCTTCATCTCAGGGAACTGGGGTTACATGTGTAACCGGAGACATTCCCTATAGATTCAGTTCACTCGATATTTCGGATAATGCTTATGGAGAACCCATCATGCTGATTCAGAATGGCCTATTCAGTATGTGACCTTCAGATCTATCAATGCAAATCCGTCCTGGGGGTTGATGTGTGATAAGATCTGATTCTTAATTAACATTTTGAATGGACATTTTTCAAGCACGAGATTCAAGCATCAGATGTAGAATCGGCCAAGCCTGGCATCTATTTTTGAAATGAGAAAATAGTGGCTGTTAAACCCGTTGTGAGCTTAGCAGTCCGGAACAATCTCTATCGCATCTTTCACAAGAAAAATGTGAATTTCTGCACATAACAGCAGCGCGTCTTGTGACAGAACCATGGACGGCAAAATGTTGTTGAATCGAGGTGGCCGGCGAGCAAATTGGAGTGTATAATTGTGCTTGATCACTTTTTGCACCCATTCTGACACACCAGTGAGAGCTCGCCACACATCTGCCCTCTCTTTGAGAATGTGTGAGTGTCTCGTGCAGTCGCATCAAGCGCTTTTCTTTTGTCATTGTGACAACATTATTTATTGGCAAACAACACACATTTTGCACAACATCACGGTCCCGGCAAACTTCGGTGGGAAGTGGAACAGCAGGTGTGTTGTGCTGGGCTTTCTTCAGATCTTGCTTCATTGCTTACAACTGCTTTTGCACCATGATGAAGCATTCAGAAAAGCCTTCCACAGCATTTCAGAAGAGGCCGTCAGCAAGACAGGGGTGTCGAGCAAGGCAGATTTTTCTGTCCATCTACCCATAGCGGTTGGATGCAACTGGATGCAAGACGAATAGGGTGCCAGAGATTTTGCCAGCTCCTCTGGAGGGGACCACTCGAGACCGAGACCTCAACCACCCGTGTGTGGACGCAAAGAAGCTCTATGTCAGCGGCCTGTGCACGCTCCTCACCCTCACTGGGGGGAGGAACTGCAACATCCTCCATGGAACATTCTCCCATGTCCGAAGCTGCCAGAGACACGGCATCAATACCATTGCCAGACATGCCAATTACGACAACACTGTGCTCATCCATAGAGGGCCGGAGGTCATCACGAGCGTACTGCACTGGTGAGGACACTGTGTGGGAAGATCGAGGGGCTCGTGGGGCTTGCGCCGGCACAAGATCCTCCTCGGATTCTTCCATCTCTACCTCACAGCCCCGGCATGCTTCCTCTAGTGGTCCCTATAGACTTAACAAAGACAAAGCGGATGGGAGGGCGCGAGAGGCGGAATCGTCCCTCAGAACGAGGGTGACCATAGAGCAGAGTGTCCAGAGACAAATGTCCTCACAGTGAGGGCAGTCTGTCCCCATGAGAGCTGCTTTGGTGTGGGGGCGGCCCAGGCAGCGAACGCAGCTTTCATGTTGATCTGACGGAGGAAAATGTCACTTGTATGACAACTTGCGATTCAAGATATTTAAAAAGACATGCACACCGTAGCGGCTCTTTATCGAGTGTTTTACGTCACATGGACGGAATATTATATTATATATATGTATCAAAGGATACAGCTCCTGCCGGAATGCTGCGGGAAGAGGGTAGGAGTCTCGCTGAGGTGAAGAACCCGTTGCCGGCAGCAAAGCGGAGAGACTCTTCACCGAAACACTGCAGGTGGCAGGTGAATCTTTTGCTGCAGATGCAGCGAGTCAGGCGATGAATGTCCTTATGCATCTACAGGGAAGTCCCGTCCGCTGGAGGGTGTCCATTGACAGCGAAAAGAGGGCTGTTTAAGATGAGATGATTGTCACTGATTGTCGTAATTGAGACAAGACGATGACGTCTTGGAGGAAAATTCTGAAGAAATTGTGATTTCACACATACTAATATAATGCGCCTAAAAGAGCAGGGCTGTATCTAAAAGGTGATTGGTGCTTTTAACTGTAAGGCGGGACTTCCTTTCTGCATTCTCTTGGTTGAGCATTTCAATTTCTCCTACTCTGTTTAATAGAATTGGCCCATCTCTGCTAAATAATCTCCATATAAATTTAAAAGGGCTCCAAAGGCCACACAAATTGCCAATGGATTTTTGACTTTTTATCTGTGTTGTAGTGTGTGTGTGTGTGTGTGTGTGTGTGTGTGTGTGTGTGTGTGTGTGTGTGTGTGTGTGTGCTCAGCCACAATGCATATCAAACACACACAGAAATGAAGGAGTAAGACTAATAAACACACACACACACACAAACATTATTGAGGGGGTAAGACCAAAACACACCCACAATGCAGAACACTACATACATTCACACAGAGAGGGAACAAAGATCAGCCTTCTGTTTTATACACTTAATTTAATTATCACAGTCCATTGCTGTTCATTTCTGTTATGGTTCATTTTATAATTTTCATTTTTAAATACACAAATGATTGGTAACAAAATTATTATTCTATGTCTTCTCTTTGTATCACCAGGTCAGGATTGACTGTAAGCTTAATGTAATTATTGCAAAAATGACACTTCAGAACAGATAAAAAAAAAAAATGTTAAACTTATAATAGCAAATTATAAAAATATGATCTAAAAAACATCAAATCCCAAAATAAATGCATAATTTTATTGTTTTTACTTCAGGCAAGTAGAAATGTTATAATTTCTTAAAAAAAAAGTTACACCGTACAGTTTCTGGTCAAAAATGATCGCAAACAGTAAAGTAAGTGGCACTTCTTTAAAAGAATAGGAGGGTTAATATAAGTAAATCACAGTGACTCAACCTACCAATCACTTTTATCTGACCCTCCAACTAATCTTAATAATACTGTCAGCGGTGAGTTAAACAATACTCAGTGGTGTGTGCAACAGCATCAGCTGATATCAGAAGTTATCCGTGGTCCTGTTCTGGTGAGCACATTTTATCGTGTCTTTTAGTTATGCAAACTGCTTAGCTGCAGGTTGCACGCAGTAAAAAAATACATCACAGCTTTTACAGAAGTGATGTTTACTAATGACTATTTATATGCACAATGAAGATACCAATGATTATCTCTATTTACTAATGATTATCTGTACAAGTAGGCTCCTTCCATATAAGCAGGACAGGGGAAGGCAAATTTTCCCCTCATTAGATGGGAGTATAATAGAGAAAAAGGAAGAACAGACATTGCTCTTTTTCAGTTTAACATTTATTTTATGTAAAAAGACATTAGATTGACATTGTTTCCTTATGTGGGTTGATATTGTCAAAGATAAGGACTTTAGTAGATCTAAATGTTCTTCCTCAGATTTCAAAAACAATAATCCTACATTGTATTTTTTTATATTCAAAGTAATGTTATTATGATGTTTAGTTAAATACCCCTGACTATTTTAATGAAAATAAATGCATATTATTAAGTGTTTTGTTTTTCATGTTAGTTACAATTAAAGTTTTAGGTAAGATAAACACAGAAAAATGTTTGACCCTCCTTGAGTTTTCATTTGTATATTCTGGCAGCCCCTGCAAGAAAGTAGCTGAAGTGCCCAGCCATATAGTATAAACACACATATGTATTTATTATTTGTAAATAAACACATGTTGTAAACAAAAGCAAAGTCTCAGAGTATCATTTATTTATCCAAAAAAATCTAGATTAATTCTAACAATGAGAATACCTTCCCTTTTTTTCTTGCATTTCGAGCACTGGGTATGAGACACTAAAACAGGGTAGAGACTGCATCTGCTATAATACGGAACGCACTTCTGATCCCTTATATACTGGATAATATTTATGGTTGGCAACTGTTATGGGACACACGACAGAAAGTTTATCAATCCAATTTATAAGCTTCCCACTGGGAATTCTCCCTGTCCTCCCGATTAGCCACTCCGACCCTGCATAACAAGCTACAGTAGACATAGCAAACTACTGTCACATCTTCTGCTGTCTCTTCTCCCATCCGGTTCACATGATCCTCATCCCCTGAATACTAATCCCTCACTGGACTACAACTCCCATCATGCATTGCCTCCCGCCATTTTCCCTCACACCTGTTCAATATTTCAAGTCAAGTCAAGTGTCAAGTCAAGTGTTTTTTTTATTGTCATTTCAACCATATAAAGTTAGTACAGTACACGGTGAAACGAGACAACTTTCCTCCAGGACCATGGTGCTACATAAAACAACATAGGACAAACACAGAGCCACATGAGGCTACACAGACTAAACAAAAATACCTATATAAAATACCTATATAATACCTAAATAAAGTGCACGTGCAAAAACGTGTGCAAAAGTACGGGACAGTACAATAAATTTCTAACAGTGAACATTACAATAAGCACAGTGATAGACAGTGCAGCGCCGACCAGTAAACAGTAGTGCAAAAAGATGACAGTTTCTAAAAATGCCAAATGTAAACATAACATACTATGAGATAGTGTTCTATGGACATAGCAGTTATTGAGGTAGCAGCCAGTTATAAAGTGACAGTTATTAAAGTGCAACTCAGGACACATGTGTGTGTGTGTGTGTGTGTGTGTGTGTGTGTGTGTGTGTGTGTGTCAAACCAGTCTCTGAGTATTGAGGAGTCTGATGGCTTGGGGGAAGAAGCTGTTACACAGTCTGGCTGTGAGGGCCCGAATGCTTCGGTACCTCTTGCCAGGAGGGTGAAGAGTTTGTGTGAGGGGTGTGTGGGGTCATCCACAATGCTGGTTGCTTTGCGGATGCAGTGTTTTATGTAAATGTCTTTGATGGAGGGAAGAGAGACCCCGATGATCTTCTCAGCTGTCCTCACTATCCTCTCCCAAACCAGGCAGTGATGCAGCCGCTCAGGATGCTCTCAATAGTCCCTCTATAGAATGTAGTGAGGATGAGGGGTGGGAGATGTGCTTTTCTCAGCCTTTGAAGAAAGTAGAGACGCTGCTGGGCTTTCTTGGTGATAGAGCTGGTGTTAAGGGACCAGGTGAGGTTCTCCACCAAGCAAACACCAAGGAATTTGGTGCTCTTGACGATCTCCAGAGGAGCCGTCGATGTTCAGCGGGGAGTTGTCACTCTGTGCTCTCCTAAAGTCAACAACCATCTCTTTTGTTTTGTCGACATTCAGGGACAGGTTGTTGGCTCTATACCAGTCCATTAGTCGCTGCACCTCCTCTCTGTATGCTGACTCGTCGTTCTTGCTGATGAGACCCACCACGGTCGTGTCATCGGCGAACTTGATGATGTGATTCGAGCTGTGCATTGCTGCACAGTCGTGAGTCAGCAGAGTGAACAGCAGTGGACTGAGCACACAGCCATTTGCTCATTATCTGAGTATTTAAGCCCTGAGGTTCTACCATTCAGTGCGAAGTATTGCCAGTTCTCTCTCAGTCTGCAATTCCAAGTGTTTTTCCTGTTTGGATCTTTGACCTTAGCCTGTTTTTCGTGGATTTTGCCTCTGTGTCTCCCCTTTTGGTTTTGTCTGCATTTCTACACAGTTTTCTGGATTTTTGACCCTTCCCTGTTTGACTATTCTATTAAATCTGCATATGGGTCCTACATCTGCCTCTCAGTCTGGTTTGTCACAACTACAGTCGTAAAGATGAATATGATGCAGCCATGCATTTACCTTATGGCTACATGAGAGAGCAACTAAACAAAAGCTTAAAATGACAACAAAAATAAACTGATTGGAAAAACTGATTGAGAAAACTACTAATGTGTGCATGTGCGGCTCTGTTGGGTGTATTTGCAGGGTTGGAAAGAGTACTAAAAATTCATACTCAAGTAGAAGTACCATTACTTCCCAAAAAATGTAATGTGAGTAGAGTAAAAGTAGCTGTACTAAAAACTACTCAAGAGTAAAAGAGTAGCTCATTTAAAAGTGCTCATGACTAGTGAGTATTGAGTACTGAGTTGCAAAACCTATGCCCCATTATAATGAACACTGTATGCTAACTTTTAAAATACATCACTTATCTATGATAAACACTACATGAAACTGATTGCAAAAAATAAAAGGGAGACATGATAACCAAAATTAAAAAAATGAAAAAGTTATTTTCAATACACTGATCACCATTGTAAATGTATGAAACAAATACCCTCATTCCATCTATGACTTTCTTTCTTCAGAACACAAATTAAGATTTTTAAAAGAATATTTCAGATCTGTAGGTCCATTCAATGTAAGTGAAGGGGTGCCAAAATTTTGACTCTCCAAAAAGCACATAAAATCAGCATAAAAGTAATACATACAACTCCAGTGGTTTAATCCATGAATTGATATGACAGGTGTGGGTGAGAAACAGATATTTAACAACATATTTAACAATTATTAGACTAGTTTTATGCTTTATGATTTATGTGATTTGTGGATTTTCAGTATTTTAGCACCAATTCACTTTCATTGTATGGACCAAAAGAGCTGAGATATTCCACTAAAAATCTTAATTTGTGTTCTGCAAAAGAAAGAAAGTCATACACATCCAGGATGGCATGAGGGTGAGAAATGATGCAAATTTTCATTTTTGGGTGAATTATTCCTTTTTAAGCGTGATGTAGCCCCTTTACCAAACAACTTTTCCCCATGCTCTACCTCCTCTATTGTGTAGGACATGATGTGCTGTCTGTCCCTAACATTCTGCCTATCATCAAATTTTGTGTTCCAGGGAAGAAAGAAAGTCAAATGGGATTAGAACGACAAGAGGGTGAGTAAATTATGACATATTTTTTAAATTTTGGGTGAATTATCCCTTTACGAAACACGTGAATCAACTTAAACCTAGCTCGACCATTTGACTGGCAACAACTTTCATCACAGCTGTCTTCTCACCAGCTGTAGAAAGTTATCCCTCTCAAGGATTTGATACATCTGCACAATTCGCATTTCCGCAGTGGCACACTGATTTAATCCCCTGGTTTTACGAATCCTACTATAGTGAAGGCAAGATGC
>JAVLUX010000010.1:23404221-23449221 GCA_032164185.1 Moxostoma hubbsi
TTGTACAAAGTGAAATTGTCGGAAACGCTGGGTTGTTGATTCTGCTGTTGCTTCTGTGCAGTTGCCATGAAGTAAAGTTCTCGCTTGCAATCTAGTCACTCTGAATTTAGAGAGAAATTTTAATTTCAGTGAAAATACTAACCTTATTCAAACCAGTATCATTTAGTTTTTATAATTATTCATTATTCAGTAGTTTTTGAGCATTTTGGTTGAAAAGCATTAGCTTTGTTCCAGCTTGTAGGTGATATATAATTGAAAAGCCAGTTGGGTCTTGTTGTAACAAGACACACAAGCACACAATGTTACACACACAAACACACAAGAAGCTTCACATATCAGAGCTGCTCTATGTGACTCAAAACTGCTGGATGAAAAGAACAAAAGACAGGGAGAATGTGAAGATTAAAATTTAAAAGAGGAAATGTGTTAAGGAGACATGCCTTTATATTACAAATCTTCAGATCTGATCTTTGTGGTTAGAACAACTCTCTCTCTCTCTCTCTCTCTCTCTCTCTCTCTCTCGCTCTCTTTCTCTAGCTGTCCCTCTCTGACACATACAAGTGACACTTGGGCTTTTTGTGCGATTAAAGGGACATTAGTAGGCGTTCAGAGACTCCTTGCTCTGTGAGAGGGGCAGCCTTGGATTTTGAAATCAACTAGACCTCCTGTGTATTTGCTCACTCAGAATAGAGCTCCTCTATTGTTGGTAAGTCCAACAGTAAGCTCACTCTCTGGCCGGCCCATTATTAGAGTGATGCCACACTACCCTGTTCTGCTAGCAACAAGTGGGAGGCAGACAGCTGTTGTGTGTGTGTTTGTGGAGTGTGCACCAGTGCAATGACTTCGGGCAGACACATCGCAAAGGTTCTGATATTCCGACCAGTGTTTATGCTTGTTTATGTAAGTAAATAATGATAAAATAAGAAAAATGTATGCGATAAACTTTTTAAAATAATTGCATGCATCAACGTGTTAACTTTGACAGCTCTAGCTGTATTATATTGTATTAGACATTCATATTTATAATCTCACAAGATTACTGATCTAAAACAGGTTGCAGAGTGTTTTCTCTTCCCATATATAATATAGTCCATATACTGTCTTGCTCTGGAGCTGTAGTTGAGTGACTGTGGGATGATTTCCTCTGGTGTGACCCACACTAACATTGGTAGGATGTGTGCACTACAGTATTTGAATGTTGATGCATGATATTGGTTGACCGCCCATTACTGGAGCCGATTTCTGATGAAAGTTAGTGTCTTGTTTTCAATGCAGAATCTGTGTGTGTGTGTGTGTGTGTGTAGAGAAGGTGAAATCTGCAGCTCAGCTGAGTGGAAGGTGGCTGAGTCAGACTTTAAATTTGGGTGTGGTCCAGTTTGGTGGACATAGAAACACTCAGACCCATATAGACACATCAGGGGCCGTATTACAAAAGCATCCTTTCTCTAGAATCCTATCTTATCTGTTTTTGTAACATGGACTGAACAGAACTAAAAAATAAAATTCAGGCAATCAGTTACATCATTTTATTTTAATTAATAAACTCCCAAGTTTAAGTTAAAGTGATAGTTCACCCCAAATTTTTAATTCTCTCATCAATTTGTCACCTTAATGCCATCCCAGATGTGTACATGTTTGTATTTTTGAGAAAATAGCGTTTATGCGTGGTTTTTGAAAAAACAAACATTTTAAGTCATTGAAATAAGGCCACATAACATATACTCAACATTTGTCCACACAAGACTTTTTGAGAACCGGATCTTGTAGCCTAGAGTTTTTACTATGTGGTGTGAAAAACTGGTCACTCATTCATACAAAACAATATACTAATTTAACTTTAGTGTTAGAAGGGACATATGTGAGGAGGCGTGAACTATCATGAATATGGATATGATTCACACCTGAGGAGACAAAGACCCCTCCCCTGGGCCTAACACTGAGGAATGTGACAGAAAGACTTAATGATCAAAATCAAGTTTGAAGTTAAAAGAAGTAATCTGACTATACATTTTCTTTACATAAAGACTTAATTTTAGACCTACACTACATTTTAAAAGAAGTCTCTTCTGCTCACCAAGACTGTATTTATTTGATCAAAATACAGTAAAAACTTTGATATTGTGAACTATTTTACAACTTAAAAGAACAGTTTTCTATTTGAATATATTGTAAAATGCAATTTGTGATCAAAGCTGAATTTTCAGCATCATTAATGCAGTCTTCAGTGTCACATGATCCTTCAGAAATCATTATAATATGCTGATTTTCTAATATGGCATATTTAAAGTGCATTTTACTCATTTAACCTGAACACATATTTGCAAGCACAAGCTTTGTTGATGATAATGAGGCAGCGTAAACACTAGTTAAAATATAATCTATACATTCATATAATTTTTATATCATATTACATACCATATTTATATCATACTTCATACAATTTAAATACCTTCTTTAGCCGAAACAGCATTTAAATGTAACTAAAACTTGCTTATTAGGACATATTTCAAATTTCAATACTCTGAATCCTGGCTGGCAAGTCTGGAAACAGTCCCACTAGTAAAATATGTACATGTTTATATAAAATAGCATGTCAACTAATGTAAGTAAAACTAAATGACTTACTCGTCCAAAATTGTATCCTCGGCTGGATCAAGTCTCTCTTCAAAATACAAACGTTCATCGGAGTCCAACTCTTCTTCTGAGGAAAATGTGAACTCTTCGTTACTATCTAGGAGTTTCCTCGCCTGTGTATCGTGCTATCTTTCAAACGCGCAGAAAAGTGAATGAACTAGATGTTTTTAAGGCACAGTCGGGGGCGTTTACCATTTGCATTGATCACCTCAGCACATTACCGTGTGAATTGCGCCCTCTGCCCGTGGGTGTGATCACATTAGGGATAATTAGCTGAGCCAGGAGAAACTGTACATCGCTTAGTTTCATACAGATTACATTGCAGGAGAATATTAGTTTTAAATTTGAATTGCTTTAAAATTAGACATTTGAAGCTTTCTTTAGACATATGTTTCATGTTTGTGTGATAAGTATTCACAGAGTTTCAGTTCCACCCTTTTTATTTTCTTTATTTTACAAATGCACAAGGTTTTGTTGATATTGTGAGGGTACACACATAAAAGTAGAGCCTTTATAGTCTCTAATGATGTCTTACACTTTTCTGTATGCCCCAAAATGAAGGATTATTTTATGTTGTTTCCGCTGTAATGCCGAAAAAATCCAGCAGGACATGCTGGTGTGTCCGTCAACCCCAGAGGGTTAAACTCCAAAGGGACATAAAGGCAGCTTAAAAGTAATCCATTAGACTCCAGTGGTTTAATCCATATATTAAGAAATGATGCGATAGGTTTGGGTGAGAAACATAGAACAATTTAAGTCCTTTTTGCTATCAATCTCCACTTTAATTTTAACATTCTTCTTTTTTTTGGTTTTTGGTGATTTGCGTTCTTTGTGCATAATGCCACCTACTGGGCAGGGAGGAGAATTTTAGGGAAAAACTTATATATGTATATATATATATATATATAAAATATTTATGTATTTCTTACCCACTATTCTGCCATTATGTGCATTTTGGAGCTTAAAAATGTTGGTACCCATTAGCTTGCATTGTGAGGACCTACAGAGCTGAGATATTCTTCTAAAATCTTAATTTGTGATCAACAGAAGACTGAAGGTCATACACAAATGGGATGGCATGAGGCTGAGTTAACAGTTAGATCATTTTCAGTGTTAATTGCTCTTAACTTCAAACATATTGAGTAAGCTAACTCAAACATTTTAATGGTACTTAACTTTGGCTAAACTTCATATTTCCATGTAAGCTCAATTTAAATACTTCAAGAGGAAACCTAACTAACTAGTACTAGCTAGAATTAGTGCTGTGCATGCTAGCATGCTGAATGCATGCTAATTGAATATACTGTGGTTTGATAAGCATAGCAATTGCTCAATGAGTAAAGCAATATACCACAGAACAATCATAATTTGTACCTATCCTCAACCTAAGCTCAAGCTCCACTATTCGACATAATGGCAACTTTAACATAACAGAAAGTCTTCTAAATAAAAATTAAACACTAGCAAGTATCCCCCTTTATATTCACCATGCACAAAGACACATTGTATAACACTTAATTTTAACATTTATATCCCGTCTAATGCCATGCAAAGCATACTGGGAAATAGAAATCCCATGCCCAGTTAAAATTACGTTTATTAAACTCAAAAGAATAAAACAATTCAGGTTAGGTGTAAGGTGTACGTTTCGTAAACTCAAAAGAAAGAGAAAGTTCTAAATACTCTTCAAGGATCATTTTTTCCCTAATTATCACCATGACATCAACTCCGTAAAGTCACAAATGTCAGTGATCGATTTTGTGTGTTTCTATGTGGATGGAAAAGCGTTTTGAAAATGCTTCATGGGGATGTGTTTTCAACCAAAACTTATTAATGTGGATGTGGCCTTAAACTAGGATTTTTTTTAATATGGCCCTAGATGCTGAATATTTCCACCATGTCTCCCTTTCATTCTTTTGTTTCCCTCAGTCTGTTTCATTGCTTTTGCTTCTCCCTATGCTTTTCAACTTCCACCATCTAAATGCACATTAAACCAACATCTTTCGCATGTGATGTAGCCTATAGTTGACGTCAGAAGTTTACATACACTTAGGTTGAAGTCATTAAAACAATTTTTTTACCAACTCCACAGATTTCATATTAGAAAACTATAGTTTTGGCAAGATGTTTAGGACATCTACTTTGCATGACACAAGTAATTTTTCCAACAATTGTTTACAGACATATTGATTCACTTTTAATTGACTATATCACAATTGCAGTGGGTCAGAAGTTTACATATAGTTTACATAAGTTAACAGGTGGAGGTGCACCTGTGGAAGTATTTTAAGACCTACCTTCGAACTCCGTGCCTCTATGCTTGACATCATAGGAAAATCAAAAGAAATCATGACATATTCTGTCTCCTAGAGATGAATATAGCTTGGTGCGAAAAGTGCAAATCAATCCCAAATCAACAGTAAAGTACCTTGTGAAGATTCTGGAGGAAATGGGTAGAAAAGTATCTATATCAACAGTAAAATGAGTCCTATATTGACATAACCTGAAAGGCTGCTCAGCAAGGAAGAAGCCACTGCTCCAAAACTGCCATAAAAAAGCCAGACTACAGTTTGCAAGTGCACACAGGGATGAAACTCTGGTCTGATGAAACAAAAAGTTAACTGTTTGGACATTATGACCATCGTTATGTTTAGAGGAAAAAGGGTGAGGCTTGCAAGCCGAAGAACACCATCCCAACTGTAAAGCATGGGGGTGGCAGCATCATGATGTGGTTTGAAACAAGCATTGCTGCAGGAGGGTCTGGTGCAATTCACAAAATAGATGGCATCATGAGGAAGGAAAATTATGAGGATGTATTGAAGCAACATCTCAAGACATCAAAAAGGAAGTTAAAGTTCTCTCACAAATGGGTCTTCCAAATGGAAAATGACCCCTCCAAGCATCCCACCAAAGTTATGGCAAATGACTTAGTGACAACAAAGTCAAGGCATTGGAGTGGCCATCACAAAGCCCTGACCTTAATCCGATAGAAAATGTGTGGGCAGGACTGAAAAAATAATATGCAAGCAAGGAGGCCTACAAACCTGATTCAGTTACACCAGTTCTGTCTGGAGGAATGGGCCAAAATTCCAGTAACTTATTGTGAGAAGCTTGTGGAAGGCTACCCAAAAAGTTTGACCAAAGTTAAACAATTTAAAGGCAATGCTACCAAAAAAGTGTATGTCAACTTATGACCCACTGGGAATGTGATGAAAGAAATAAAACCTGAAATCAATTATTCTCTCTATTATTCTATTATTCTGACATTTTACATTCTTAAAATAAAATAGTGATCCTAACTGACCTAAGACAGGAAATGTTATCTACGATTAAATGCCAGGAATTGTGAAAAACTGAGTTTAAATGTATTTGGCTAAGGTGTATGTAAACTTCTGACTTCAACAGTAAATACTTTGCATTTAAGATTAATGAGCTGATGTAGAAGTGCTTCCTATGTTTTATTACAATAGATTTATGAGGCTTTCTGGTGTAGAGGAGCTGTTTGTGTACCAGCTTTTCCTTTGAGTGTATAGGAACTGATCAGCACATATAATTGATCTTAAGTTCCCTCAGTGATCAGACTGATTGCTGCAGCGTCAACCTTACTGATTCCCTGTGTTTTTTTAAGCATGTAGCGTTATTTAGATACACCGTCTTTTGGATTTTGCATCCACTGTATAAGCATGCCTAATACGTAGGGGTTGACGTGAGTTTGTGGTGTCCTGTGTGCATGTGTGTTGTAAGATTTGAAATTCTGATCATTTGAAGGACCTCCGTCTCCAGATATGGATGGGAACTATGGAGGGGGACTTCTGGATATGGTAAAAGGAGGTGCAGGAAAGTTCTTCAGCAACATCAAGGACAACTTAAAAGACACCATCAAAGACACCTCGACCAAGGTTATGAATCAAGTGGCCACGTGAGTCCTAATCTTGAATTTGTGCTTGAGTTTGTTTTTGTGCGCAAGTTTATATTTTTGTATGCGTAAGACTGCACTTTAAAGAAAACATTGTCAAGGTCTTTTAATAGAGTTCTCGGTGACCCAGTTTTGTGTAATGAATATGACAACTACTACTATATCAGGAGTCTTAAATGTAATTACTCCTGTTTAGGTGTGTTTGAGCTAGTTTTAGTATAGGCACATTATGTCCTCTTTCTTAGTATCATTTGATATGCTAGCTAGTTCATTAGCCTAATTTTAGCCTTAAAATTAACCCTAAGCCACTGCACCAAATAATTAATTGTTTGTTGCTTTGACCGATACATAGTGGTCTTGGACTTAATGAAATTGTTGACCCCAAAATGAACATTCTGTCATAATTTACTCACCCTCATGTTGGACACAAAATTAGATATTTTAAAGAATCTTGTGATCACTGATTTCCACACAATGGCAGTTGATAGTGACTCACTTTAAAGGGATAGTGCACCCAAAAATGAAAGTTCTCTCATCGTTTACTCACCCTCATGCCATTCCAGATGTGTCTGAATTTTTTCTTTTGTTGAACACAAAGATTTTTAGAAAAATATCTTCGCTAAAGTCCATACAATGCAAGTGAATGTGGGCAGAACATTGAAGGTCCAAAAAAGCATATGAAGGAAGAATAAAAGTAATCCATTAGACTCCAGTCAGATCAACAAATCAAATATTTAAGTTCTTTTTACTATAAATCTCCACTTTCACTTGCACATTCATCTTCTTTTGTTTTTGCCAATTCGCATTCTTCTTGCATATTGCATGTACTGGGCAAGAAGTAGAATTTATAGTAAAACAAGGATTTAAATATTGATCTGTTTCTCACCCACACCTATCATATTGCTGCTGAAGATATAGATTAACAACTAGAGTCTGCCTTTATACTTTTATACTTTATACTTTTTGGACCTTCAAAGTTCTGGTCACCATTCACTTGCATTACACGAACCAACAGAGCTAAGGTATTCTTCTAAAAATGTTCAGCAGAAGAAAGAAAGTCATACACTTCTGGGATGGCATGTGGGTGAGTAAACTATGAGAGAATTTTCATTTTTGGTTGAACTATGCCTTTAAAGCTTAAATAAGCTCCCAAAAGTAGTCCATGCGACACATGCTTCATATTTCAAGTCTTCCAATGGCATACGATCACTTTGTAAGATGAACAGATGTAAATAACTCTCAAATCAAATCATTAAGCAAATCAAATATGGCAACAACATCAATAACATCAGACCTCATTTTCTCTTTCATGTTATGACTATACCTTATGACGTCATTACATTTCATATCGACACCTATTGTTGTGTATGCAACACAAAAAAGTATTTTAATTCGTCTCTCATCTTCTTGAAACAAAGCAAAAATCGAGGTTAAAATGAGGCACTTGTAAGTTGTAAAATTGGCTATAACTTTACACAGAAAATGTTAGTAAGCAGTTTTATCACACTAAAATCATGTTAACATGTGGCTGGGCAAAGTTGTGTCGGGGCGTGCAGGGGGGCTCTGTAGCGACCCTTGAAAATGGGCATGTAAGTGGTCTCTGTATCACCTCCATTTTCACCTACAGTCACCAAAATTGATATATATATATATATATATATAATATGTGTATACAGTTACAGTCAGAGGTTTTCATACACTTAGGTTGAAGTCATTAAAACACATTTTTTTAACCACTCCACAGATTTCCTATTAGCACTTTTAAATACTCCTCATAGGGGTTTCATGTAAATGGCACCAAATTTGTGCAAAATCACGCCAAGATATTGTATATGCTAAATTTTGAACAGATTTGTTATATTTTGAATGGTGTCACCATGTCGAAGCAATACATTTGTCAAAAAATAGAAAACAGGAAGTGCCTTATATCTTCTGTGTACATTGTGTGATTTTGATGAAAATTCAGCTGTATGTTTGGTAATGGGTTCTGAGCACATTGACGTGGCTATTATGGGTCAAAGCAATAGTGCCACAAACTGGCAGTATTGCACTTTTAACAGTCTTTGAAATAGCCCTCTTGTTTTTACATGAATTGCTGCAAAATTCTTTAAGACACTGCTGATGTAAAATTATAAAGTACTATTTGATATCTTAAAGTGTTGCCATTAATTGTGTTAATTAATTATTAATAATTAATTATTATTCCTTTCTTCCTATATTTGTGTGTTTTTGAGGCACTTGGCATGCTTAAGATGTCATGAAATTTTGCACACATTTCAGAGTTGTCGGCCATTAGGACTGGGCAAAAGTTCACACATGGGCATGTAATAGGGGGCTCTGTGGCACCCCCATTTTCACCTAGAATCACCAAACTTGGTACATATATTGTTCTCATCACACTGGACAACTTTCATACTTGCAGTCAATATCTTGCCCAAAAGGAAGTCAGCATTGTCTTCTGGATTTTCTGAACATCGCAAGCTTTGAACTTTTAAATAATCCTCCTAGGGGAATCAGTGTCTGGCACCAAATTTGTGCAACGTCATGCCAAGATATTGTAGATGCTAAATTGCTAACAGATTTTTATATTTTGAACAATGTCGCATGGCAAAGCAATACATTTATGGGGAAAGAGGGCTGATCACATGGATGCGGTTATTATGGGTCATGGTCATAGTGCCACCAACTGGCAGCAGGAAGTATGGCACTTTTAACAGACTTTGAAGTAGCCCTCTTATGTTAACATGAATTGCTTCAAAATTTTTCAGGATAATTTCAAGACACTACTGATGTAAAATTGTCAAGGGATATATGATACCTTAAATAGTGTTGCCATGGCAACGCATTAATTGTTCTTATTCCTTTTTCCTATATTTGGGTGTTTTTGAGGCACTTGGCATGCTTAAAATTACATGAAAATTTGCACACACACCAGAGTCGTTGGTCATTAGGGCTGGGCAAAGGTTCACGCATGGGCATGTAGGGGGGTCTCTGTAGCACTCCCCTTTAAAATTGACATGTAAGATGGCCTTTGTAGCACCCCTATTTTCACCCACAGTCACCAAAATTGGTACATATGTAGTTCTCATCAAGCCGGACAAATTTCATAATTGTAGTTATTAGCTCCACCCAACAAGAAGTCATCCATTTTGGATTTTTTGAATAGTGCAGTCTCTGACATTTTAAATACTCCTAGTGGATTCATAAAACTCGCACCACCTTTAGACAATATTATCCCAAGACATTGAAGATGCTAAAGTGTTTAGAATAATGTCAAATGACAAATGATTCCACCTTGCATCGTTTTCTGAAAGGCGCTTGGGCCCGTCATCACTGCTTGTTTTTTTTTTTTTTTAAAGAAAGGCAAGAAGGAAAAAGTCTAAATTAATATTTGTGGTAGTCAACATTATGCCAAAAATGCACTCGAATGAACTTAACTTCCACTGAATATGTCATTGAATATTAATTTAATGACAAAACACAAACACAAACCTCCATAATGTTCATACTCATCATTACACTGTGCCTGCAAAAGCAAGCTTCAGTACAGCAGGAAGCCCCTATTTATTCTTAGTCACCGTTGTGCTTTATGTGACTCAGCTTGCTTACTGTTATCCAGAGGATACTGTGGTGATACAGGTGATAACTATTCATGTGCATTTATTTCTCAGCTGAAAGCATTTAGACTCTGATGGGTAGATATAGTTTGGAGCTCTTATGAAATGTTGCATTTTACCCCTGATTGACCCATAGGCAGATTAGGTTGACCACGTTATTGACACACTATGTTGTTCTTAAGTTAATACGCTTTATGGAGCACAAGTCATTCCAGCAAAACTAAAGTTAGGTAACTAGGCACTAAATTAGCTAAAAACTCCTTAAAATAAGGTTGTATTTTAAGGTTGTATTAGTTAACACAATAGTTAACATGAATAAACAATACCTTTACAACATGTATTAATGTTAATTTGTTCATATACTAATATACAATTTTAATATTAAAAGTTATGTATGTTTATATCAGTTAATGTATTATGATCAAACATAAACAATAGCATATTTAAGCAATATCACACGAGCAAGAATGCGATATGGCCCTACATCAGCACTGCTGTGATTACCTAGGCCGAGTGCCGTAGGTAATTACAGCAGTGCTGATGTAGAGCCATATAGCACGATCGTGAGTGTGATATTGCTTATATACAACAGTTCAATGAACAAGTACATTTTAAAAAATTAGGAAAAACTGAGTATGGTCATAAAAACGCATTTGTACATGGAACTACATTATTACGCGACCGATCAGAATCTGCCATTGCTGGTTCAAAACAAATGATGTGTCCAACCCTCCGTTAGTAATTCAAAATGTTCACTTCAGAAATAGTATCACGGCTTGTGCTGTTTCTAACAAGTCATTGGATAAACAAGGATAGACGGATGAATGTGTGTGTTTGTCTGTGTGTGTGTGTTTGTGAGAGAGAGAGAGACCGAGTGTGCGATCACCTGTTGCCACACCCAATCAGAGATGCTTACAGCTTTCAGAAAGTCAGCTTTCTCAGTGGAATACAGATGTCCAAGCGGGGTATTCCTCTCTATTTCGGGGTAGCGGTGCTCAAATCTGATTCACTACAGAAACAGCGATGTCCTCCGCCATTTTAAACAGTACGTATCCAATGTGGAAACTCACGGAGCGCTGTTCTATGTAAACAATGATTCCAAAGAAACCATCTGGCTCATTTTACACACAAAAATGATCTTTTGCCACCACCTGCTGGCTAACATATGTAATTTCAAAAATAAAGACAGTAACTCCTTACACATATGCACTATGCTTACACTTTAGTTTAGAACAGCATGAACACAAGTGGAGTGATACACACAGTGAAGCGTCTGAGTGCTGATGCTGTCACACCATCAGTTTTCATGGAACATCTCTCGTCCAATCAGATTCGAGGACCGGAACTAACTGTGGTATATTTGTAAATAAACTTTAACCAAGATTAATAAATGCTGAAAAAAATATGGTTTATTGTTAGTTTATGATACATAATGTATTAACTAATATTACCATATAGAAACTTGCTGTAAATTGTTATCCAAAATATTGATATGAGGCACACTAAACAGGAATGTTTCGAGTTTCAAAAAAGTAACATAACTCTATTTCATATACTGTACCTTTATTTGCCCCTCTCTTGCTCACACACACACAAACGCACGCACACACGCACACACAGACACGCACACACAGATTGATAATGATTTAACAACCTGCTATTTTAAGGCCCTGTGCAAGGGGTGAACGACACACACATACACGCCAACAAATCCCACTGCACAAACACACACACATGCACTCTAGACTACTAGTGTGTTTCATTCACCTCTTGCACAGAGGCTTAGAATAGTAGCTTGTTTACATATGTTCTTATTAGAGGGGTTTCATGCTTCAGCAGATTTCTCAGGTGATCTAGTGTAATGTCATCCATTATGTCTATGGGTTAGATGACTCATGCCCAGTTTACTGTAACACAAATACATGAATATAGATGTACAAGTATATATAAATATAAATAATACACAATTATATTTGTAATTATAATTAATCACACCTTTATCTAAATACCTATTTTGTTGAAATAAGTTTTGACTTTAATATAATGTAATTTTGTAATCTTGCGTTTAAATATATATTTTTTTATTTTAACCATTTCTATTAGAGGAATTGTTAACCCAAGAATGAAAATTCTTTCATCATTTACTCCCCCTCATGCTGTTCCAGAACCAACATTTTCTTTCTGCCACTGACAGCCTCAGTCACCCTCTGCCTTTTCATTTTTTTTCTTTGCAATAAAAGTGAATGATGAGTCCCTAACATTCTGCCTAACATCTCCCTTTGTGTTCCACAGAATAAAGACATTTATACTTATTTGGTTCAACATATGGTTGATTAACTATCCCTTTAAAGATATCAGAATAATTCAGAGAAATTCAAAAATAAAAAACTTTACGAATGTGTGAATTTGAGTGTATGTTATGCTGTCAATATTGAGTTTATGTGCCTTGTGTTTAATTTAGGTATACAAAAGGAGAACTGGACATTGCCTACATCACCTCACGTATTATCGGTGAGTAAACATTGCCTAATAAACTGAGAAAAAAGTACTGTGGCATAACCATGGTACTTTGATATAGCCTATAATATGGACTTATAGTAATTTACTATAGTATTTATACAAGGTTCTACAAGTACTTAAAAAATACCACTGTACTACCTTGGTGCATGCCAAAGGATAATGGTAGTACCATGGCACCATATCAAAAAATACATGGTAGTAACATGGAACTTTTTGTTAGTGTAATTACTGTTTTACACATGAATAGATTTACATATACTGTATCACACATGCATGGACACATGTGTCCCCACATACTCTGTTTAAACTGTAATTAAGCAGTCAGTATGTTTTAACTGGAATTTTAAGGGAGTTCTTCAGTTTTTACACAATTCAAAGTGTCGTATATCAGACACTACTATTTTGTGCTACATCCACTAAAAAGCAATGATAGGTGGATCACACCCCAAACTGCAGTCTGATTGCTGTATCAAGCCTTGTTTATACTTTTGCCTGGCACTGAAGCACATTCTGTTCGTACAGCTCTAAGCGGTCCAAAGCATTTATACTTGGCTCACACGGCAGCTGCACTTTTCTCCAATTGACAGATGGCAGTTAATCAGTTTATCAGCTAATCCAGCAAGAAACAGCAGTGAAGAAGTTCTTTGCTGATCTTTAAATTTGCCAAGGTATTACAATAATACTTGTATTCACTACGGGCGGCTGTGGCTCAGGTGGTAGAGAACTAATCGCAGGGTTGGTGGTTCGATTCCTGGCCCGCACGACTCCACATGCCAAAGTGTCCTCTGGCAAGACACTGAACCCCAAGTAGCTCATTGGTATGTGAATGTGAGTGTGAATGTGTGAGTGAATGGGACACAGTGTAAAGCGCTTAGGTAACCTCTAAGGTTAAAAAAGGTGCTATATAAGTGCAGACCATTTACAATTTACTCATATGAAAGAGGTGAACAAAACAAAAACACTTAAGAACCACTAGTAGGATATATACACTGTCTGTCTGTGGCTTCACTGAAGCACTTAAGTTTACCGTTAAGATACTAGTTTTATATTTTAGATCAGACATGGGCAATATATGGCCCGCGGGCCGTATCAGGCCCTTCACATGGTTTAATGTGGCCCGCAGCTCATTTATCTTAAAAGCGTTTTTATTTTTCATTGGATATTTCAGTTAACTTGCATTGGGACCTAACGCATCTCCACAAGCGTTTAACATGCTTAGGGTTGCCAGATAAGAGCAACACCCCCAGTTTGAGATATACACTTACGCAAATTGGAAATATTCTGCCCAAATGGCGATCTGTAGTGCAATATTCTGTTCAAGGAAAAGTGTTATACGGCTACTCTGTGTCCATTCTTGAGGCTGCTTGTGATGTTTGTTGCTACTTTGCTGGTTAACTTCTCAGTGATTAAATTAAATATAAAAGTAGATCTTGGCATCATTGACATGCGAGCAAAAGCAAGCCAGAGACAAATATGTATATGTATTTTTTTATTTTTTTTGCAATTTAGAAATGTTGAAGTCCCTTCACACCTGTATGATATTCTAACTCTTGCAGTAATCATTTATCATATTCATGCAGCCTGTGTTATTCAGTTGTGTGCTGAAAGTGAAACCATCGAGGAGACCCGCATCATGACCCTTTTAGAATGTAAACGGGTAATGTTTTAGAAAAAAATAAGTAAACTCGCCCGCTTTGCCCAAACATTAAAAGTTCTATAAATGTAATTTTGTTTTTTTATTAAAACAGACCCCTGATGTAGAGATTGTTATATTGAATAATAATTTAACAGGGAAGTAGAGGTGGCAAAATAAATTTAGAAACTCAGCCTTTATTCAGTGTTTTAATGCCTGATAGAAAAGTATCTACCTTTGTAGAGCAATACAATACAATACCCCCCCCCATGCACTACTTAAAGCCCGATGTGGCCACTTTACCAAAATAGTTGCCCACCTCTGTTTTTTATTTATTAACATTTAAACTATATATATATATATATATATATATATATATACACGTGTATGTAAAGGTTTTAAGGGAAAGGAGGAGGCGAGAACCGGCTTGACAATATAAATAATATTTTAATGATAAACTTAAAACAAAAGACAAAACACACACATGACGGACATGTCCATACATGATGTCTCTCCCATCACACCACCATCTGCCATCGGCCTTTATCCCTCTCAGATGCCCCGCCCTCCGCCCTGCCACATTCCTCCTTCGTTCTTTCAGGCTGGGGAGCCCCCAGCCTGACGTACACCCCCCCCCCCCCCTTTCCCTGGGGAGGGGCGTGCCTTCCCCGCCGTCTGCCAGCAGGTCATCCCCGTCTACCTGGACGAGGGAGGGGACAAAGGGAGGGAAACAGAAATAATAAAAATGTGTGGGGGGGGGGGGGGTAACAGTGTAGTACCAAACCCCCCCTCCCCCCAAAAAACACTACAATTTAAAAGATAGGGAAAAGGCCAATGCAGAGCGGGAGTGTGAGAGAGAGAGAGAGAGAGAGAGAGAGAGAGAGAGAGCTAAAAAAAAAAAAACCTACTCGCCGGTTCTCCGATACGCCGTAGCTTGTTCCTCGGCGTATGCTTCCAGGCGGCTGGGCTCCTCATCCCCCGGCAGATGGCCGCGGCTGCTCCGTTGGGGTGGACGGTAGTGGCGAGAACTCTACTACGGTGTATCCCTCCTCCTTCCCGGATTTCGGCACCAGTGTAAATGTTTTAAGGGAAAGGAGGAGGCGAGAACCGGCTTGACAATATAAATAATATTTTAATGATAAACTTAAAAGACAAAACACACACATGACGGACATGTCCGTAAATGATCTCTCTCTCATCGCACCACCGTCTGCAATTGGCCTATATCCCTCTCAGAGGCTTGATTAGCCTGATACGGGACCGGGTGTGTATCATCACGACCCGGCCCCGCCCTCCACCCTGCCACAATATATAATATTATTTTTCATATTATAAAATAAACTGGAGCTGTTATATATGAATGAAACCAAACTTTGGTGTATTGTATAGACCTTTTTATACAATGTACAAAAGGCAGTGGATAATTAGACTTCCTTGTCTTTCTGAACAAGAACAGCTAAAAGCTGCAACAGGTAATTTCACAGTGAAAACATTGTCCTTTTAACATTTTTTTATGTAGTTTTACTCTGCCTCAAAAGCACAGGCACATCATCCCTGCCCCTTTCCTCGAATTCATCAAATCGGATTGAAGCACTACACACGCACTGCATGAAAAGTAAAAAAAATTGGCATGTGCACGTCCGCTCGAAACTAAGCTTTGCGAAGGACAGACGACAGCCTTGATGACGTCTCTTTGTATGTGTGAACCCTCGCTATCAAGAGGCTGAGTCGAGTATAAACCAGGCTTTACTGCTAATTACTGCAGTTTTGTTTAGCACAATAATGCTGTACTGCACAATGAAAAACTGTACTGCATTTACAATGCCTTTTAACTGCAGTGCTGATATAGTGAACACATACATTGATTAACATGTTTATACATTTGT
Organism: Moxostoma hubbsi; assembly: GCA_032164185.1. Taxonomy (NCBI): domain Eukaryota; kingdom Metazoa; phylum Chordata; class Actinopteri; order Cypriniformes; family Catostomidae; genus Moxostoma; species Moxostoma hubbsi. The sequence continues at coordinate 23,420,428 of JAVLUX010000010.1, forward strand.
ATATTTTCAATTTTTTCATGTTTATTTTAGATTTTTATAAAGTATTTTTCAGTTGAAATATTGAGTTGCTAAAGCTCAGGTGTCTTAATGGCCAGGTATGTCTTTAAAAGCTATAAACACTTGAATGTCAATAAATTACTGATTGCTAATAACCTGCATTGTGTTTGTAGTCACTGGTCAAGTTCTGAAGAATTTAGGGAAGAACAGCAAATGTATTAGGTGTTTGAGAGCAGTGTCTCTTTCTACAGAACAACAGTATTACTGCAGTACAAGTGTGGTAATTTGGATGCAGTATTCCTGCAGTTTTCAGTACTGGAGTAATAATGCATCCAATTTACCACACTTGCACTACAGTTAAAAAAATGCAGTTCATTCTTGTAAGGGCAATCTTGATGGAAAGAGTTTTCAGGATCCAAATGGTCTGTTTCCACTCACCTCTCATTTTGTCAGTGATGTCATATCCTGCTGAGGTGGTGGAGATGGGCTACAGGAACCACACAGAGGATATCCGCTCTTTTCTGGACACTCGACATGCCGACCACTACACTGTTTTTAACCTGTCACAGAGGAATTATCGGGGGGCCAAGTTCTCCAACAGAGTGAGTGTAATCAACTTGATTTCCTGACAGAATATACTTTCAGTTCACCTTGCAAACCTAGTGCAAGGTTTCAGGGTGGTGCATGAACATATTTTGAAACACATTCTAAAACATCAGTGTAGCATACTTATTTCTGACCAGAAATTATACTGGTGCTTTTGTTGACTCATCTGGCCTCCTTTCATTAGATATTGAACATATCTTTTTCCATGTAATTAAATAACTCCAAAGATTAACTGCATGACTCAAAAACTGTATTTTCAGCTCATGGGTTGTTTCCTGTTTTAGTTAAAGGGGTCATTCTGTTCCCTCAAGTTTCACTGAAAATGTTTGCAATTAATTTAGTAATATATGATTATTTTGCACCCTGTCTCTGGCCTACTGTCTAAAATGCTTGGTTTTCGCCTCAGCGCCTCCTTTAAACTTCAGTGTAAACGCCCACAGTTATGATTGGCTAACATTGTGCAGCCTCTCGAAAACAGCCATATTTGAATCTCAGTCGTAAGAGAACGAACAAGCTCCACAACATTATACCACGCTGATATGAGCTGAAAGAAATACACATACATAGTCCAAAATGAAACAGTGAAACAAGAGGCACACATATACATTATCATCCTGACCTGTCCTGCACTAATAATTAATAATAATAATTAGTTACATTTATATAGCGCTTTATCAGTAACCTCAAAGCGCTTTACAAGGAAGGGGGGAATCTCCTCAACCACCACCAATGTGCAGCATCCACTTGGATGATGCGACGGCAGCCATATTGCACCAGTACACCCACCACACACCAGCTTACTGGTGGAGAGGAGACAGAGTGATGAAGCCAATCAGTATACAGGGATGATTAGGAGGCCATGATGGACAGAGGCCAAGGGGCAAATTTGTCCAGGACACCGGGGTTACACCCCTACTCTTTTTCGAAGGACATCCTGGGATTTTTAATGACCACAGAGAGTCAGGGCCTCATCCGAAAGACGGAGCTCTTTTACAGTATAGTGTCCCTGTCACTATACTGGGGCGTTACGACCCACACAGACCACAGGGAGAGCACCCCCTGCAGGTCTCACAACACCTCTTCCAGCAGCAACCTGATTTTATCGTGAGGTCTCCCATCCAGGTACTAACCAAGCTCAGCCCTGCTTAGCTTCAGTGGGCAACAAGTCTTGGGCTACAGGGTGATATGGCTGCCGGCTAATGCGCACGTCAACGAAACACATCAAAACGGTCAAAGTTGTCCATCTTGTGCATATTTTCATTCACCAGCAATTAAAAATATTGCAGATGGGTGCAAGAACGCACCCAGGACACACATGCCCCCCCCCCTCTCTCTCTCTCTCTCTCTCTGTGTGTTTACAAACGGAGTACCAAGGGTGCAATGACTTAAGTTGGTGCTGTTGCCCCCTAGTGATGTAGGAAGGTTGCAGAAGTAGAGAACAAGGAGCCTTTGCAGTTTAAGTTTTGAGTTCTGAAATTTACAGTATGTTTTAAAGTTGAATGACCTCTTATATGTCACAATATCAAGGAATTCATAAACATAAAATGTATATATATAATTTTTTTTGCCTGTTTTATTACCCAGCAGGCAAAAATCACATGTATGATTGCTTACAAAAAAGTAATAGCACACCTCTCTTCAACAAGTCTGATTTGAGCCGTCATTTATGCTCTTTGGACACGCTGAAGTTAGGGGTTTGTTCAAATCCTTAATTTTGTTTATTGCCTTAGCAAGCTTTTCTAACACTGAAAAATTTCAGACTCCACCCAAGCGAAATGCTAATTTGTTCAAATCTGGAACATGGTTTGGAACCATCTATTAGGTGAAATCTATTAGATTTTGGCAGTTTTAGTTAAAGATTCTAAATGTGTTTAGGCACTATTTATCAAAATAAATATGTTCATATTTGGACTGTTCCTGTGAGTAGAACACTACTGAGTTGGGAATGTGCTAGTGGAAAACGTTTGTTTCCTACTCCATAACAGATATTGTCTTCCTTTCATCAGGCTCCTAGCTCCAAGTAAACTTTAGGAATATCTAAAGACAAACAATTATTGATGATATTATTTTCTAATATCAAACATCATTCGAACAGAAAATGTTAGACAGGAAAAAAACTTTGTCCAAATTTTGTTGATAAATCTTGGTGGTCCAGACTTTAAACCCCTTTATGTACTTGCCACTTTATGTAATCATAGAAATAAGGTGCTAATACAATTAAGTTTAGTTTGATTTGACATGGCACCTTAAAGTAAAACGTTCTACATTGAATTCAAAAGGTTCCATATACTTATATTTTGAAAAATAACTCTTGTCCAATCTAAAATGAAATACAATTAGTAATTGTTACATATTAATTAAATGCAATTATGTAATAAACCAACTTCGAGCATGTGGATGACGGTATACTTCAGTCACCACCAAAGACCATTTCTAACCCAGGAAAAACTCTGTAATAATTTTACACTGGAGGTTTGACTTCATTATAAATAAAATACTTATATTATTCTGTATTAATGGTTTGAATGGTTTTTGAAGTGCTGTTCACACATGGATCTCCCTCTGTTGTAGAGATATTGTTGTCTCTGTTATCTCAAAATGTTGACATACTATTGTTGTACAATTTACATAAATATGCCTGTGATTGTGGTTTTCTTTATGTTAAATTTGATCCATGGTTATCCATCGCCATCTCTTTGAATCCGTTTTGATGTTTCTCTTTAATTTAGTTTTTCCTAATTTTACACTTTACAAATCTGGGAGGAGGAACAGGTGCCCACGGAGTGGAAGGAGGGATACATTATAAAGCTACCTAAGAAAGGCGACCTCAGCAAGTGTGACAACTACCGAGGGATTACGCTACTGTCCATTCCAGGGAAAGTGTTCAATAGGATCATCCTGAATAGAATGAAGGACCAGGTGGACATCCAACTCCATGACCAGCAGGCAGGCTTCCGGAAAGACAGATCCTGTACGGATCAGATCGCCACCCTGCGTATCATTGTTGAGCAGTCACTGGAGTGGAACTCTTCTCTCTACATCACCTTCGTAGACTACGAGAAGGCTTTTGATAGCCTGGATAGGAGTGCCCTTTGGAACCTTCTCCGGCATTATGGTGTGCCAGCCAAGATCATCAACATCATCCGAAACTCGTACGATGGTATGGCCAGCAGAGTGGTCCATGGAGGGAAGCTTACAGAGATCTTCGAAGTGAGAACCGGGGTTCGTCAGGGATGCCTGCTCTCGCCCTTTCTCTTCTTGCTAGCCATCGATAGGATAATGAAGACTACAACGGCACATACAAGAACAGGAATCCAGTGGACACCCTTCACACAACTTGACGACCTGGACTTTACGGATGATTTGGCCTTGCTATCCCACACCCGAGAGCAGATGCAGGAGAAGACCAACAGCACATCTGCCACCTCCGCTCAAGTAGGTTTGAACATCAACAAGCAGAAGACAAAGATCTTCAAGGTGAATAACACCAACAACGACCCAGTCCAGTTGGGCGGAGAGGAGTTAGAAGAAGTGGAGGCCTTCACCTATCTGGGCAGTGTCATCGACAAGCAGGGCGGAACAGACGCTGACGTCAAGGCGCGAATACGTAAAGCAAGAGCAGCCTTCCTACAGCTGAGGAACATCTGGAGCTCGAAGGAACTGGGCCTAAGGACAAAGGTCAGGCTGTTCAACACCAATGTCAAGGCGGTCCTTCTCTATGGTGCCGAGACATGGAGGACAACAGTGGCAACGATGAAGAAAGCTCAGACCTTCATCAACTCCTGTCTGCGAAGAATCCTCCAGATCCGCTGGCCGAACATCATCAGCAACCAGGACCTTTGGCATAGAACCAATCAGCTTCCTGCAGAAGATGAGATCCTGAAACGACGCTGGAGATGGATTGGCCACACGCTCCGCAAGCCAGCTTCCAACATCACCAGGCAAGCGCTCACCTGGAATCCCCAAGGGAAAAGGAAAAGAGGAAGGTCAAGAAATACGTGGCGCCGAGATCTGGCAGCTGATACCAAAGAACTTGGATACACCTGGAGCCAGCTGGAGAGAAAAGCCCAAGACAGGGATGCCTGGAGAACTCTTGTCGGCGGCCTATGCCCCAGGAGGGGTAGCAGGGTTTAGAGAGAGAGAGAGAATTTTACACTTACTCTGTACTTTCTCTTTTTCTGTCTCATTCCTCTTTGTAATCTTCTGCCTCTCAGTTATTGTCTCCTAATTTTTATTCTTGTTCATCTGTAGGTTTCTGAATGTAATTGGCCTTCCAGACAGGCCCCGAGTCTACACAACCTGTTTGCCGTGTGTAAGAATATGTACAACTGGCTCAAGCAAAACCCCAAGAACGTGTGTGTGATCACATGCTCGGTATGAGGGCATAACTCACTCCATAATTTCCTTTATTCCTTACTCATTTTCATAATATTCTTTAAAGCTTTTTTACAGTTTGTCCAATTTATAAATAAAAGTCACACACAGAAAATTGGGATTTTTTTTTTAATGAAAAGTCCAAGCCTCGTTAAAAGAACAAACAAGCATTTCAATGAGGTCATGGAGAGTTAACAGAAGCCTTTAGTCTTGTTCTTTTTTTTTAGCCTTGACTGTTAAATCAGATTAATTTAAAAATAAATTTTGCACCATCTCAATCCAGCCACACCCTGCGTCAGACATGCTTGTGTAGCGTCTCAGGTGCGTTGCATCATAAACATAAAATGTTTAGGTCACTATGTCAAGTTAAATATACGCATGTTTGTGTTGTTCTGCCTGCTGAAGTGTTTTCTTCACTGTATAAACTGTGCAGTGCTCATACAGCTGAAATTTCACGTACTGCCCTCTGGAGTATACAGGTGGTACTACAAGCTTGCATTTCTCAGGACTCTTCCTTATTATGGTCTGGGGGAAGTGCGATTAATTGAGTAAATTTTTTTTTAACGCATTATTTTTTTGTAAAATTAACTGCACTGAATTAACGTGTTAAATCGACAGCCCTAGTAGAAATATGTATTTCAAATGTGAATAAGATCACACAGAAAAAAAAAGAAAAAAATCCAGACATTAGCAGCTACCTGTAATTAAAACTAGACATGTGAAATTCGCCTTTTTTGGAACCCTTTATCTATGAATCTAAAAAGTGTTTAACTGTTGATATTTAGAGTTTGTTTTGTTTTGCAAATCATATACTTTTTTTCATACTTAATTACTTTTTTTATCATTCTGTTTTATGTGATGTATTATCCAAATCTGTTCTAAAACATGCTTATTTTGCCTCCCTATTAGGATGGCAGAGCTCCTTCAGGTGTACTGGTCTGTGCCATGTTCTGTTTCTGCCACCTCTTTGCCAACCCAGTGCCAGCCATGCAGCTTCTCAGTGCCAAGAGGCCTGGATCTGGCCTGTGGCCCTCACACAGGAGGTACGACCAATCAACTTGCAGCTCTGAAAAGTGTAGCTTTGATAAAACAAATGTTGCTGACTGGTATTAATGCCCAACCAGTGTCTTTCATACAATGCCTAGATTCTGTTTGCACTTTACATGTATTTTACACATTAACATATATTTATGCTTTGTAATAAAATATATGTTGAGTAGATGAGGTTTCTTCCTCGAGACACTTTTTTAAGAATACGTTCATCTGAATGACCCCTTGCCACAGTTTTTCCTTGCCATTGTCTCCTTTGGCTTGCTAACTGGGGGTTTGTAAGGTGTTATTCTTTGTAAAACTGCTTTGTAGCAATATGCAGTAGAACTGCATATATAGAATTTAATTCAACAATAATGGTAGATGATGAACAAATCTTCAATATGAAGTTGCCCAGTTCAGTAGCTACAAAGCTTCTGTAAGCCTTTTGTATCTTTTTATTTCATGCACATGCTTTTTCTAGGCAGTTTTGAAATGTCAATTTCTCTTCACGAGGGTTGTAATTGGAAGGAATGAAACCTAATTTTTTCATCAAAACATTCAGTATGTCTCTAATAAACCATCAAACAAGGAATTTCCAATGGAGAAAAAACACTAATAGACAATTATGCTTGTGTGTGTGTTTGATTATTCAGGTACATAGGTTATGTGTGCAGTATGGTCTCAGAGAAGCCCACAGTACCACACTCCAAACCAATAGTCATTAAAGCTGTCACAATGAGTCCTGTTCCTTGCTTCAACAAACAGCGCAGTGGCTGTCGGCCATTTTGTGACGTACTTATTGGCGAAACCAAGATATTTTCTACAGCTCAGGAGTATGAGAAAATGAGGTAGGCTGTCTAGTGTCTTACTATCTGCTGATCAACAACACTGGTTGACAAGCAATTTTTGTTTGTCTTTTGCTGGTCCACTAGTCAGAATAGCACCAAACCAGCATAGTCCAGCCTGGACCAGCAAGGACATTAATTCTGGTCTAAGTGAAACAGTTTTTAGGATCTCTTCATGTACTGTATGTTGGTCCTCTTGTCTTTGATCAAAGGGAACACAGGATTCAGGAGGGAAAAGTGGTCTTTCCTGTGGGTGTGAGTGTCCAAGGAGATGTAGTGATTTCTGTCTATCATATGCGCTCACATGCACTACAGGCTAAGGTAGGAGACCAATAATTAATTGTACCACTTTCATTTTAAGCTTTGCAGAGTCCAGAAAATGGGCGTGATTACATTTCATTCAACATTAATTCATTCCGCAGACACTTTTATCCAAGGCAACAGTGCAATCAAGGTGTACAAACTCATGACATTTGCATTTCAAGTGTTGTACTCCACAAGTCGAGCTACAGTGGTGTGAAAAAGTGTTTGCCCCCTTCCTCATTTCCTGTTCCTTTGCATGTTTGTCACACTTAAGTGTTTCGGAACATCAAACCAATTTAAACAATAGTCAAGGACAACACAAGTAAACACAAAATGCAATTTGTAAATGAAGGTGTTTATTATTAAAGGTGAAAAAAAATCCAAACCATCATGGCCCTGTGTGAAAAAGTGATTGCCCCCCTTGTTAAAACATACTATAACTGTGGTTGTCCACACCTGAGTTCAATTTCTCTAGCCACACCCAGGCCTGATTATTGCCACACCTGTTCACAATCAAGGCATCACTTAAATAGGAGCTGCTTGACACAGTAAGGTCCACCAGAAGATCCTTAAAAGCTACACATCATGCCGAGACACAAAGAAATTCAGGAACAATTGAGAAAGAAAGTAATTGAGATCTATCAGTCTGGAAAGGGTTATAAAGCCATTTCCAAAGCTTTGGGAATCCAGCGAACCACAGTGAGAGCCATTATCCACAAATGGCGAAGACATGGAACAGTGGTGAACCTTCCCAGGAGTGGCCGGCCGCCCAAAATTACCCCAAGAGCGCAGCGACGACTCATCCAAGAGGTCACAAAAGACCCCACAACAACGTCCAAAGAACTGCAGGCCTCACTTGCCTCAGTTAAGGTCAGCGTTCATGCCTCCACCATCAGGAAAAGACTGGGCAAAAATGGCCTGCATGGCAGAGTTCCAAGGAGAAAACCACTGCTGAGCAAAAAGAACATCAAAGCTCGTCTCAATTTCTCCACAACACATCTTGATGATCCCCAAGACTTTTGGGACAACATTCTGTGGACCGATGAGACAAAAGTGGAACTCTTTGGAAGGTGTGTGTCCAAGTATATCTGGCGTAGAAGGAACACTGCATTTCATAAAAAGAACATTATACCAACAGTAAAATATGGTGGTGGTAGTGTGATGGTCTGGGGCTGTTTTGCTGCTTCAGGACCTGGAAGACTTGCCGTGATAAAAGGAACTATGAATTCTGCTGTCTACCAAGAGATCCTGAAGGAGAATGTCCGACCATCTGTTCGTGTACTCAAGCTGAAACGAACTTGGGTTCTGCAGCAGGACAATGATCCTAAACACACCAGCAAGTCCACCACCGAATGGCTGAAGAAAAACAAAATGAAGACTTTGGAGTGGCCTAGCCAAAGTCCTGACCTGAATCCTATTGAGATGTTGTGGTATGACCTTAAAAAGGCCGTTCATGCTCGAAAACCCTCTAATGTAACTGAATTAGGACAATTCTGCAAAGATGAGTGGGCCAAAATTCCTCCAGGACGCTGTAAAAGCCTCATTGCACGTTATCGCAAACGCTTGGTTGCAGTTGTTGCTGCTAAGGGTGGCCCAACCAGTTATTAGGTTTAGGGGGCAATCACTTTTTCACACAGGGCCATGATGGTTTGGATTTTTTTTCACCTTTAATAATAAACACCTTCATTTACAAATTGCATTTTGTGTTCACTTGTGTTGTCCTTGACTATTGTTTAAATTGGTTTGATGTTCCGAAACACTTAAGTGTGACAAACATGCAAAGGAACAGGAAATGAGGAAGGGGGCAAACACTTTTTCACACCACTTCGAGCTACATGCTCTACAAGTTTAGCATGCGGAAGTTTGGGCAAGATCTAGGCTGTTAGTAATTAAGTAGTTGCTAAATGGTTGTTAATCTGCAACAAGAACAGTGTCATAACATAATACAATGGATGTTAAACAGAGTGTTTAAATTATGGTGTGTTTGCAGGTAACAAACACCCAGATATTCCAGATTCAGTTCCATACCGGTTTCATTGCCCCCTGCACCACAGTCTTAAAGTTTCTGAAGTAAGTGTCTTTCTACTACTTTCATAAGCATCACACTTTCACAGAGTAACATCTGGAGCAATTGATCTAGACTTTGGGTTGTTGACATGAAATGGCAAGCAGTGATAGAAGTGGCCTGGAGTGTGACATAAAATTCATATTTGATCAGATTTCAATCATTGTAATTTTTTTTATATTTGATGTATAATAATATACAGCTATGTGGAGCACAGGGAGGTGTCGTCCTTAAAAGCAGGGTAAGCAGTGCTTACCGAACAGAAGATTGAAAAGAAAAATGACACTATGAAATATTTAAATACAATTGTTAATATAAACAACTGCTTTCATTCAAATTCGTCTTCTTTCATCTCAGTTGAGCAGCACAGGCAGTTATTAATTTATTCGCTTTGGCACCACCCTCAGGTATAAGCACTTTATGTTATGCTTTCTCTGACATAGATTCAAAGCGTTGTTTACCGCCCTTTCATTCAATTATACGTTCATTCAAACTGAATCACGCCTGCTACTACATCCCTGTCCCAATACACACACTTACTACCCCATGTCTAAAACATGCCAAAGCTCAGTGCATTAAACCCACATTAATTCCACACTAGTGCGAATACCACTTTGGAGCGGTGTTTCAGGCTAAGTGTATCCAAGAGTTCATCATGATCGAGGGTCACACCCCACCTAACCGAGTGATTGGTGTATTTTCGCCATGCCGACGTCAAGGGAAACTTTTCAACATAAGTTATTTATTATAATCAGATAGTGAAATGTAAGTGAAGCATATATTTATTTTAGTATAAATTAATATATTCAACATTATATAGCATGTTTGGGATGACTTAATTACAGCATCATAATTAAAAAAAATATTATTTATGTTTATATTTATCTACTTCTTTGTTATCCTTCTCGCCCAGTAATCACCTTATTTTGTTTGTTCTTGCCTAAAACTGCTGGTCATTTTGGTAATTTATCAGCCAGTGTGGCATACAATATGTGGTCAATATGTGGTAAATGTTGTTTTAAAATTAAAAAAGTATCAACTACTTCCACAGGTTCTTTCTCATCTTTTTGTATTTAAAATATATGTTTTAATGCTTTTTATTTGCTGTATGAAACCACATACTGATAAGTTGTTTAAAGCAGTCTTTGGTCATCTTATATAAATGACAAGCTAAAGCATATAATTTAAATGGTTTGTATTATTAGCTATTAATGGATTGCACAGGTTTATAGAATAAAGATGACATTTTTTAAATTAAATTTTATGCAGTGTATCGAGAAACAAAGTAGAAAGAATTTGCTTATATTTCATATTTTACAGCAGTTATGGTTTACGCAACTAATTACTAAGCGTTATTAAGTGCTAAAATGTATATAGTGTAAGCATTGATCTACACTGATTTGAAACTTAAACAAGCAGGCGACTTTTACAACAAAGTGACGGAGATGTTCATTTGCAAGGAGAGATGCATGAATTTTGTGTTTCTGTAAAGGTAAGTTAATATGTTTATTAAAAATCAGTGTTGTTGATACTAGGCCATAGATACTAGGTCAGTGTTTCTGGTTAGTCTGAAGCTATGAAGTATTGATCTGGAAGTCATGTCCTTGTGTTCTTGTGCTATGCTCTGTCTGTTTTATAGTTGTAACTTTAGGGCGCAGTGTCTGTTTAAAAAATATATTACTGGATGTCTGCCGTGTTTGTTACATTTGCCTTGTGCATTCAGGTTAAGATTGTTGTCTTTGGTGGTCAGATTAGTTAATTGCTGCTGTCCATTCCAGTGTTTCTGAACTGTGGGAAGAATGACGTAGTAAAACTAGTAACTTGCAATCTTTTCTTTTTGTTGTATGTCAAAACAAGCTCTTCTGGCACAATGATTTAATGGACATAAACATGCTCGGCTCAATATATTTTCTTTTATTTGTGTAATATCAGCAATATTACTGTACTGAATTTAAAACAATTTGGTCATGAAGTTTGCCACTGTGACATAATAGTTTCCATTGACTGGTGGGTTCAAAACAACCATTTACATCTATAACATTTCTGTGCCATTACACTCACCTGTATAATGTGTTTTGGGCACAAAGTTTAATAATGTGTATTAAAAATCTTTGATGCTTGCCCAGTCTCAAAGCCCACAGCACGTGTCTGGTGGAGCAGGATTTTAGACCAGTGATATTTCACAGTGGGTGTGGCTACCCAGCATGACTCTTATTTTAAGACCTCGATATTAATTCATATTCAAAATACATTTTTCACAAACAAGCTCAAAGGAGACTAAAAATGAAATAGTTAAAGGGGTCATGTCATGCCTTTTTTTTGCCTTGCGTTTCACTTATAATGTTAGTCAAGTTTTTTTGCATAAATAACAGTCACATTGAGTGGATATAAACTACACACCCCTGTTAAAATGCCAGGTTTTTGTGATGTAAAAGAATGAGACAAAGATAAATCATGTCAGAACTTTTTCCACTTTTAATGTGACCTATAATGTGAACAATTCAATTGAAAAACAAACTGAAATCTTCGTGGGGGAACAATGAAAATTAAAAACCTTACAATAACCTGGTTGCATAAGTGTGCACACCCTCTTATAACTGGGGAGGTGGCTGTGTACAGAATTAACCAATCACTTTCCAACTCATGTTAAATAGAAGTCATTACACACCTGTCATAATTTAAAGTGATTAATCACAAATAAAGTTCAGCTGTTCTAGTAGGATTTTCCTGACATTTTCTTAGTTGCATCTCAGAGCAAAAGCCATGGTCCGCAGAGAGCTTCCAAAGCATCAGAGGGATCTCATTGTTGAAAGATATCAGTCAGGAGAAGGGTACAAAAGAATTTCCAAAGCATTAGATATACCATGGAATACAGTGAAGACAGTCATCATCAAGTGGAGAAAATATGGCACAACAGAGACATTACCAAGAACTGGATGTCCCTCCAAAATTGATGAAAAGGCGAGAAGAAAACTGGTCAGAGAGGCTTCCAAGAGGCCTACAGCAACATTAAAGGAACTGCAGGAATTTCTGGCAAGTACTGGTGCTACATGTGACAACAATCTCCCGTATTCTTCATATGAATGGGCTATGGGGTAGGGTGGCAAGACGGAAGCCTTTTCTTACAAAGAAAAACATCCAAGCCCGGCTGAAGTTTGCAAAAACAAACATCAAGTCTCCCAAAAGCACTTGGGAAAATGTGTTACGTTCTGATGAAACCAAGGTTGAACTTTTTGGCCATAATTCCAAAAGGTATGTTTGGCGCAAAAACAACACATTTCCCAAAGAACACCATACCCACAGTGAAGCATGGTGGTGGCAGCATCATGCTTTGGGGCTGTTTTTCTTAAGCTGGAACAGCCTTACTCAGGGTGGAGGGAATTATGAACAGTTCAAAATACCAGGCAATTTTGGCACAAAACCTTCAGGCGTCTGTTAGAAAGCTGAAAATGAAGAGGAAGTTCACCTTTCAGCATGACAGCGACCCAAAGCACACATCCAAATCCACAAAAGCATGGCTTCACCAGAAGAAGATTAACATTTTGGAATAGCCCAGCCAGAGCCCAGACCTGAATCCTATTGAAAATCTGTGGGGTGATCTGAAGAGGGCTGTTCACAGGAGATGTCCTTGCAATTTGACAGATTTGGAGCGCTTTTGCAAAGAAGAGTGGGCAAATATTGCCACGTCAAGATGTGCCATGTTGATAGACTCCTACCCAAAAAGACTGAGTGCTGTAATAAAATCAAAAGGTGCTTCAACAAAGTATTAGTTTAAGGGTGTGCACACTTATGCAACCAGGTTATTGTGTTTTTACATTTTTTATTTTTCCCCCTCAAAGATTTCAGTTTGTTTTTCAATTGAATTGTTCACGTTATAGGTCACATTAAAGGTGGAAAACTTTCTGACATGATTTATCTTTGTCTCATTCTTTTACATCTGGCATTTTAACAGCGGCGTGTAGACTTTTTATATCCACTGTATTTGTAAAACATTATAATTTTCCACCTTCATTCTGACCCTCTCTCAGAAAAACTCTGTTTTGGTGCTGCTTCTACTTTAAAGGTGCATTCAGTAAGTATTGTTCCTGCTGTCTTGGATTTACACTGACACCTAGGGACATGGAAGCAGCATCATTCAAACTCAATAGATTTCAGTTACAGATCCCATTGTAGAAATTCACCATTCACAGCCAGCCAGGATTAATTATATCCCTGAGTGAAAGTGTCCAAAAACAGGGTGGTTAGTGACATTTTAGCGAGTAGGATTCAGCTGGTCATGTGATTCTAACATGGCAGCCCCCATGAGGAGACCCTCTCCATGTAGAATAAAACACCTTTTATAAGGTAACTGATGAAGTCATCATCTCATGTGAGTGATTATGATTTTAGACATATGTTTAAAAATTTTAATTAATTTCTTTAGAAGTCAAACTTTTTAAATGTGGAAAAAAAATACTGAGAGCACCTTTAAGACTTGACAGTAAATGCCCACTGTTAAGATTGTCTCTGCTCTTGACTGACCTTTTCTCTCTCACTGCTCTACTGGGCGGGTTATGGAAGTAATAAGGTAAAATTAGGAGTTGATGTGTTGTTGTGGAGGTAGTCAGATGCAAATGTCTACCACAGTGAGACATCACAATGAGTCGTTTTTGCAGCTTGGTTTCAACAAATGGTCTTTTTTCAGTGAGGAGGAAATTTTGAGTTCTGAAACTTACAGTATGTTTTATAGTAGAATTACATCTTACATGTCAAAAGATCAAGGAAAATGAGATTCTTCATGTCATGACCCCTTTAAAAGAAATGGTAACCTGTTACAACACCGAAAACAGACATAACCCCGTCTGTCGCTCACTTCAACGTTGTGTAGGTGTCTCTCTTGAGTGCCGAATATGCCTCTGATCTATGAAAAAAGGCCAATGAGAAGTTGGCAGACAGTATTTGCATACCCCGTCCCCGCACATACGGGTATAAAAGCGGGGAAATACGTCGAGTTCAGAAATTTTCTTCGGAGCCGATGGTCGTGCATGCAGTCAGCTGCGAGTCACACACCTGTTCCTGTTCCTCTGACGCTTTGCCTGCTGTTGGATCTGTGGTGCACTTCAGTTGCTTCTCTCCTCTGACGTGGATGACTCCCCTGGGCTGCCGCCTTCAGGCCAGCACGCCCAGGCTGAGGCTGACGCGCAGATGTCCGATATGCTTGCCCGGGACGCTGCCAGCGTGGGGCTGGACTGGAACCCTCCGTCCTCCCCACAGCATCGCGGTTGGATGACTGGTTCCTGGGGCCTCCGCGCGGCTCAAAGCCACCCCTCCCCCCAGGTCCTGTTTTTCCCGGAAGTGCATGATGAGCTGACGTCTTTGTGGAGGGCACCCCTCTCCACTCGTCACAAAGCCATCCGCTCTCGCTATCCTCGATGGCGGAGTGGCCCATGGATACACGGCAATTCCCCAGGTGGACTGGGCTGTTGCACTCCACCTGTGCCCCGGGAAACCTACCACCTGGCGGGGTTGCTCTGTGCTCCCCTCCAAGGCCTGTAGGACAACGTCTAAATTTGTTATTTTTCCCCCTCAAAGATTTCAGTTTGTTTTTATATTGAATTGTTCACGTTATAGGTCACATTAAAGGTGGAAAACGTTCTGACATGATTTATCTTTGTCTCATTCTTTTACATCTGGCATTTTAACAGGGGGGTATAGACTTTTTATATCCACTGTATTTGTAAAACATTATAATTTTCCACTCAAAAGCTCAAAGCCGCCCCCACCCCCCCGGTCCTGTTTTTCCCGGAAGTGCATGATGAGCTGACGTCTTTGTGGAGGGCACCCCTCTCCACTCGTCACAAAGCCACCCGCTCATCCGCTCTCGCTATCCTCGACGGCGGATTGGCCCATGGGTACACGGCAATTCCCCAGGTGGACTGGGCTGTTGCGTGCCACCTGTGCCCCGGGAACCCTACCACCTAACCCTCCCCTCCAAGGCCTGTAGGACAACATCTTCACTGACCGCAAAAGCCTACAGCGCCACCAGACATGCCGCTTCCATCCTGCATGCCATGGCCCTCCTGCAAGTCCACCAGGCCAAGGCACTTAAAGATCAGCACGGGGGTAGCCCTGATCCCGACGTGCTGCAGTCACTCGGGCAGGCGATGGCCACACTCGTGGTGCAGGAATGTCATCTGTGGCTGAACTTGGTCGAGATGCGTGAGACCGACAATGTACGCTTCCTCAACACCTGGCACGTCTCTGCGCTGAGCCACTGTATCCGGCTCCTCGGAAAAATCCTGAATGAACTTGACGTATTTCCCCGCTTTTATACCTGTATGTCCGGGGGCGGGGTATGCAAATACTGTCTGCCAACTTCTCATTGGCATTTTTCCATAGATCAGAGGCATATTCGGTGCTCAAGAGAGACCCCTAGTGTCGCTTCTTCGACACGACGTCTCGTTCCCTCCATCAGGGAACGGAGGTTACATACATAACCTAGACGCTTTTCCCCTTATGGGTTCATCTAAATTCAACCATAAATCTGAAAAAATAAATAAAAATAATTTATAAGATACCCATTTATTCCAGTATGTGCAATGAATCTTCATAGCCTTTTTCAGCTTTACACTGAAGTCTGCCTGTGTGTGTTTGTGTGTTCAGGACAGAGCTGGATGCATGTGATTCTCCAGAGAAATACCCCCAGCTGTTTCAAGTGCTTTTAGATATTGAGGTGGAAAGCATAGAGAAAGGAGGAGATCTCACCCCACCGTGGGAGCAGTTCCCCACCAAAGACCTGAGCCCCAATGTGCTTTTCTCCTGCCATCAAGAACACCAGGATGCACTTGCTATTTCAGGTAATGCACACAAATATATTATTGATACAAATAAGTAGGGCTTTAACACATCAATTTAGTATGATTAAAAAAAAAATACATATATATATATATATATATATATATATATAACCCTTTAAGCTCTGACGGTGTTTTTAAAGATTTCTTGTTTCAGTGGTATACCCAAAATTAAAGGCTTATTACTTGACAAAAAAAAAAAAAAAACTATTAGGGTCATGTGTTTAGTATTATTTTAAAGAAAACTTTTCAGTTTGTTTAATTATATAGATTATGATAGATTCTGGAACTCTCAGACTAAGATACTGCTGAAAAAAATCACACAAACAAATTTTGCCAAAATTTAAGATTTTCTGATTTTACATTATATATCCCTTGATGTAAATAAGGTGGCTATGAAAAGCTTTTGTTTTAATCCTAATCATGTCAACTGTAGCTGTGAAAATTTTTGTTTTAATACAAAGAAATCAAAAGTTATAGCATTACAAAAATTATTTATTGTGGTGTCCAAAATGTCTCCATATGTCCAGAAGCCACTCAAAACAAATAAAACTTTGTAATTGTACATAAAAAAAAACAATTACACATTCAAACACAACAATGACTAAAGGTATGCATAGCATGCAGAAATTATTTTTGTAATGAGATTCCACAGAATGATTGCCTTTTGAGTCTGCATCGAGTCGAACATTGAGCTTTGTGTGGATTTTCTAATGACCTATGCATCCAATTACTTTGTGTGTGGGGTCGTTTGAAAGGTAATAACCTCTTCTAAATAATGGTATGTTATAAGCGATAACGTGGCATACAAACAACACCAACATAATTGTCAAAAAAATATACTTATCTATTACTCTCTATATTTTGGACTATGAGTAAAACAAATAGGCTGGTTGTATTATATTCTTTGAGAGCTTTCCAACAACATGGCTCTTTGATCAGTTTGATGTTGTTACTGATTTCAATAATAAGTACAGTATAAACTAGATTAAAAAGTTTGAGTACAAACTTTAGGTTGGCTTGAGAAAGCCTAGCATAAAGTTTGAAGTAGTTGTAAAAGTTTGAAGATTTACGGTTTCTAGTTTGATGTAATTATAAGTAGTAGTTTTCAAAGTTCAAAGTTTAGAGATTATAAAAACAATTCAGTCTATCAAATAGATTAGATAGATAGATAGATAGATAGATAGATATTGACCCTCAGATAGATAGATAGATAGATAGATAGATAGATAGATAGATAGATAGATAGATATTGACCCTCAGATAGATAGATAGATAGATAGATAGATAGTTATTGACCATCAGATAGATAGATAGATAGATAAATAGATAGATAGTTATTGACCATCAGATAGATAGATAGATAGATAGACAGATATTGACCATTAGATAGATAGATATTGATCCTCAGATAGATAGATAGATAGATATTGACCCTCAGATAGATAGATAGATAGATAGATAGAAAGATAGAAAGATAGATTGATAGTCATTGACCCTTAGATAGATAGATAGATATTGACCGTCAGATATATAGATAGATAGATAGTCATTGACCCTGAGATATAGATAGATAGAGTATGAACCACAGATAGATAGATAGATAGATAGTTATTGACCCGCAGATAGCTAGCTAGATAGATAGATAGATATTGACCCTCAGATAGATAGATAGATAGATAGATAGTCATTGACCCTTAGATAGATAGATATTGACCGTCAGATATATAGATAGACAGATAGTCATTGACCCTGAGATATAGATAGATAGAGTATGACCCACAGATAGATAGATAGATAGTTATTGAACCGCAGATAGTTAGATAGATAGATAGATAGATATTGACCCTCAGATAGATAGATAGATAGATAGATATTGACCATCAGAAAGATAGATAGATAGATAGATAGATAGATAGATAGATATATCATTTTTTACTTGGTTGCTAGGGTAACCCAATCTGGTTGCTAGGCAGTTTCCAGGGTGATCCTTATCAAGCCTCCTTTTCATTCTGAGTGAATAAAGTCAACCCGGAAGTCTCTATGATTTTCTGTTGCATAGATATGTGATTTGTTACTTGGTTGCTAGGGTAACCATATCTGGTTGATAGGCAGTTACCAGAGTGATATATATCAAGGCTACTTTCCATCTTGAGTAAAATAAGTGAAACAGGAAGTCTCTACGATTTTCTGGTGCAGAGTTATGTGATTTGTTACTTGGTTGCTAGGGTAAGCCCTTGTCATTGCTAGGCAGTTACCAGAGTGATACTTATCAATCCTCCTTTCCATCCTGAATAAATTATGTCAACCCGGAATTCTCTACGATTTTCTGGTGCAGAGATATGTGATTTGTTAGTTGGTTGCTAGGGTAACCCCATCTGGTTGCTAGGCAGTTACCAAGGTGATACTCATAAGGCACCTTGCAATCCTGTGTGAAATATGTTAACCCCTAAGTCTCTACGATGTTCTGGTTCAAAGATATGCGATTTGTTACTTGGTTGCTAGGGTAACCGCATCTGGTTGCTAGGCAGTTACCAGAGGGATACATATCAAGGCTACTTTCCATCCTGAGTGAAATAAGTGAAACAGGAAGTCTCTATGATTTTCTGGTGCAGAGATATGTGATTTGTTACTTGGTTGCTAGGGTAAACACATCTGGTTGCTAGGCAGTTACCAAAGTGATACTCATAAGGCTCCTTGCAATCCTGTGTGAAATATGTCAACCCCTAAGTCTCTACGATGTTCTGGTTCAAAGATATGTGATTTGTTACTTGGTTGCTAAGGTAACCCTGTCTGGTTGCTATGCAGTTACCAGAGTGATACATATCAAGGCTACTTTCCATCCTGAGTGAAATAAGTGAAACAGGTAGTCTCTACGATTTTCTGGTGCAGAGATATGTGATTTGTTACTTGGTTGCTAGGGTAACCCCGTCTGGTTGCTAGGCAGTTACCAGAGTGATACATATCAAGGCTACTTTCCATCCTGAGTGAATAAAGTCAACCCGGAAGTCTCTATGATTTTCTGTTGCAGAGATATGTGATTTGTTACTTGGTTGCTAGGGTAATCACATCTGGTTGCTAGGCAGTTACCAGAGTGATACATATCAAGGCTGCTTTCCATCCTGAGTGAAATAAGTCAACCCGGAAGTCTCTTTGATTTTCTGTTGCAGAGATATGTGATTTGTTACTTGGTTGCTAGGGTAATCACATCTGGTTGCTAGGCAGTTACCAGAGTGATACATATCAAGGCTACTTTCCATCCTGAGTGAAATAAGTCAACCCGGAAGTCTCTCTGATTTTCTGTTGCAGAGATATGTGATTTGTTACTTGGTTGCTAGGGTAATCACATCTGGTTGCTAGGCAGTTACCAGAGTGATACATATCAAGGCTACTTTCCATCTTGAGTGAAATAAGTGAAACAGGAAGTCACTACGATTTTCTGGTGCAGAGATATGTGATTTGTTACTTGGTTGCTAGGGTAACCCCATCTGGTTGCTAGGCAGTTACTAGAGTGATACATATCAAGGCTACTTTCCATCCTGAGTGAAATAAGTGAAACAGGATGTCTGTATGATTTTCTGGTGCAGAAATATGTGATTTGTTATTTGGTTGCTAGGGTAACCCTGTCTGGTTGCTATGCAGTTACCAGGGTGATACTTATCAAGCATCCTTTCCATACTGAGTGAATCAAGTCAACCTGGAAGCTACTATACTGTGGCTATGAAGATTTTAGGTCATTACTTATTGGCTGCTTGATAAAAGAAATCCTCTGAGGGAGAGAGAGAGGGAGAGACGCAGGGCTGACAGGCCCTTTTTCGTCTGTGTGTGTGAAAACGTCAGTTGGGATTTAAATTTCTGAACATTCCGCAATGTTAATCAATGGGAGTTTTTCCGAGTTTTGATTGTCATTTTTAGGAAAACCGTAAGTCCGATCTGTTAGAAAAGATATAGCACACTATTCGGGATTAGTCTGAAGGTCTGTGCCGAGTTTGGTGCATGTAGCTTAAAAGCTCTAGGAGGAGTTACATTTAGAAATTTAGTCTCAGAATAATAATAATAACTAGAATGTACATTTCCTGAAGAAAATGTGAGTGGTGCTTGCCGTGGCAAAATTTCTTACCACAATGTCCCACCTACTGCCCAAAGTTGAAAGAGGCCATCCCCATGACAGTAGGATGTTCTGGTGCAGAGATATTGGTGTTGTTCCATGGTTGCTAGGGAAACCCATCTGGTTGATATGCAGTTACTAAGGTGACAGCCACCAATGCTACTTGCCATCCTGAGTAAAATAAGTCAACCCGGAAGTCTCTACGATTTTCTAGTACAGAGATATGTGATTTGTTACTTGGTTGCTAGGGTAACCCCATCTGGTTGCTAGGCAGTTAACAAGGGGCAAGCCAACAATACTCCTTGCCATCCTGAATGAATTAAGTAAACCCGGAATCTGTACAATTTTCTGGTTCAGAGATATGTGATTTGTTACTTGGTTGCTAGGGTAACCCCATCTGGTTGCTAGGCAGTTACCAAGGTGACAGCCAACAATGCTGCTTGCCATCCTGAGTGAAATAAGTCAACCCGGAAGTCTCTGTGATTTTCTTGTGCAGAGATATGTGATTTGTTTCTTGGTTGCTAGGGTAACCCCATCTGGTTGCTAGGCAGTTACCAAGGTGACAGACAACAATGCTCCTTGCCATCCTGAGTGAAATAAGTCAACCCGGAAGTCTCTGTGATTTTCTTGTGCAGAGATATGTGATTTGTTTCTTGGTTGCTAGGGTAACCCCATCTTGTTGCTAGGCAGTTACCAAGGTGACAACCAACAATGCTCCTTGCCATCCTGAGTGAAATAAGTCAACCCGGAAGTCTCTGTGATTTTCTAGTACAGAGATATGTGATTTGTTTCTTGGTTGCTAGGGTAACCCCATCTGGTCGCTAGGCAGTTACCAAGGTGACAGCCAACAATGCTCCTTGCCATCCTGAGTGAAATAAGTCAACCCAGATTTCTCTGTGATTTTCTAGTACAGAGATATGTGATTTGTTTCTTGGTTGCTAGGGTAACCCCATCTGGTTGCTAGGCAGTTACTAATGTGACAGCCAACAATGCTCCTTGCCATCCTGAGTGAAATAAGTCAACCCGGAAGTCTCTGTGATTTTCTTGTGCAGAGATATTTGATTTGTTTCTTGGTTGCTAGGGTAACCCCATCTGGTTGCTAGGCAGTTACGAAGGTGACAGGCAACAATGCTCCTTGCCATCCTGAGTGAAACAAGTCAACCCGTAAGTCTCTGTGATTTTCTTGTGCAGAGATATGTGATTTGTTTCTTGGTTGCTAGGGTAACCCCATCTGGTTGCTAGGCAGTTACCAAGGTGACAGCCAACAATGCTCCTTGCCATCCTGAGTGAAATAAGTCAACCCGGAAGTCTCTGTGATTTTCTTGTGCAGAGATATGCTATTTGTTTCTTGGTTGCTAGGGTAACCCCACTTGGTTGCTAGGCAGTTACCAGGGTGATATTTATCAAGTCTACTTTCCATCCTGAGTGAAATAAGTCAACCCGGAAGTCTCTACGTCATTCTGATCCTAAGATACACATCTTAGTGATTTTGAATGGATGTCAATGGTTCTTTGTTGCTAGGGTGCTTTAAATGGTTGCTAGGGCATGGCTAAGTAGTTCACATGATGAAAGATGAAGACTGATTACTCACCCAATTAAAACAAAGCAACTATCATGTCTCTAGGACATTCTGATCTGAAGATATCTTACTGTAATTGAAATCAATAAATGTGGTTGCTAGGGTGCTCTAAATTGTTGCTAGGGAGTGGCTTGGCAGCTGCCAATGATGAATCTCCAAAGGCTGCTTGTCAATATGAATGATACAAACCAACTCCCATGCCTCTGTGACATTCAGAATGGAAGATATCTCTCTTTGGATTTTGGTTGCTAAGGTGCTCGAAAATGGTTGCTAGGGAGGGGCTAGGAAGTGTTGAGGGGATTCATGATTGGCTGTTTTACTGCCCCAAGTCAAACGAGACCACCCTCGTGTTTCTATGATAATTCAGTCCGGAGATATCCCTTTGATCTCTTTCAATGGAAGTCTATGGGAGTTGTTGCTAAGGTGCTCTAAATGGTTGCTAGGGCGTGGCTTGATAGCTTCACAATGATCCTGAGAGACTGATTGGTCGTCTGAGTAAAATGAGCCCGCCCCCTTGTCTCTAAGACACTGTGATCCAGAGTTATGTTCAATACAAAATCTACCATAGACTTAACATTGGGGCAACTTTGGGCAGCTCATGCCCCCCAGGGGTGCAACTTTTACCCCATTGTGAGGTATGTTCTCACAGAGCCTGTCAGCCTCTTCAAATGTGGTAAATCACACGTCTCTGCGAAATCCTCGCTCTGAGCTATGACTCGTCAAAGTTCGGCGCAATGTTAAGTCAATGGGATTTTTTGCCCAATTTTTTGCCCCTGGGGCAATCACCGTACCCCCGATCACTTAGAAAAGTCATAGCACACCATTCCCAAATAATCCGCACGATTTGACGCCTCATTTGTGGGTCTGCGACCAAAAAATTTTGAAAAAAATTCCATTGACTTACATTGGGGCAACTTTGGGCAGCTCCTGCCCCCCAGGGGTGCAACTTTTACCCCATTGTGAGGTATGTTCTCACAGAGCCTGTCAGCCTCTTCAAATGTGGTAAATCACACGTCTCTGCGAAATCCTCGCTCTGAGCTATGACTCGTCAAAGTTCGGCTCAATGTTAAGTCAATGGGATTTTTTGCCCAATTTTTTGCCCCTGGGGCAAACACCGTACCCCCGATCGCTTATAAAAGTCATAGCACACCTCTCCTCAATGAGCCGCACGATTTGACACCTCATTCATGGGTCTACGCCAAAAGGTGCGGGACGAGTTAGGCGCCGAAGTTTTGTACGGAAGAAGAAGAAGAAGAAGAAGAAGAAGAAAAATAAGTATGTGAGATTACAATAGTGTTGCTTTGCAAGCACCACTAACTAGAATGTACATTTCCTGAAGAAAATGTGAGTGGTGCTTGCCGTGGCAAAACTCGTCAAATAGCATTTTCTAACTTGTTTCTAAGCACTAAAATAAAGGTCATAGAATGTTGCTAACACGTGTTTTTCATGATGGTAGCACGTTTTTAGAATGTTTTAGCACTTCGCTAGGAGAAGCTAGCATGTGTTAGCATGATACTAGCACATTATTAGCATGTTTTAGCACTTCGTTTGGCAATGCTAACATGTGTTAGCATGATGCTAGCATGTTTTTAACATGTTTTAGCAATCCCCTAAGCAATGCTATCATGCATTAGCATAATGCTAGCACATTTTAACATGTTTTAGCACTTCGCTAGGTGAAGCTAGCTTGTGTTAGCATGATACTAGCACGTTTTTAGCATGTTTTAGGACTTCGCTAGGCGATGCTAACATGTGTTAGCATGATGCTAGCACGTTTTTAACATGTTTTAGCAATCCCTTAAGCAATGCTAACATGCGTTAGCATAATGCTAGCACGTTTTAACATGTTTTAGCACTTCGCTAGGCGATGCCAGCATGTGTTAGCATGATGCTAGCACATTTTTATCATGTTTTAACACTTCGCTAGGCAATACTAGCATGTGTTAGCATGTTGTTAGCACGTTTTTAGCATGTTTTAGCACTTCGCTAGGCGATGCTAACATGTGTTAGCATGATGCTAGCACGTTTTTAACATGTTTTAGCAATCCCCTAAGCAATGCTAACATGCATTAGCATAATGCTAGCACGTTTTAACATGTTTTAACACTTTGCTAGGCAATGCCAGCATGTGTTAGCATGATGCTAGCACGTTTTTAGCATTTTTTAACACTTCGCTAGGCAATACTATCATGTGTTAGCATGTTTTTAGCACGTTTTTAGCATGTTTTAGCACTTCGCTAGGTGATGCCAACATGTGTTAGCATGTTGCTAGCACGTTTTTAGCATGTTTTAGCACTTCGCTAGGTGATGCCAACATGTGTTAGCATGTTGCTAGCACATTTTTAGCATGTTTTAGGGTGTGGCTATGAAGATTTTTATTGACTGCTTGATAAAAGAAATCCTCTGAGGGAGAGAGAGAGAGAGAGACGCAGGGCTGACAGGCCCTTTTTTGTCTGTGTGTGTGAAAAAGTCAGTTGGGATTTAAATTTCTGAACATTCCGCAATGTAAAGTCAATGGGATTTTTTTGGCCGCTTTTTCGTCCGCTGTTCGAACATCGTACACCCGATCGCTTAGAAAAGATATAGCACACCTCTCCTCAATGAGCCGCACGATTTGATGCCTCACTCAGGGGTCTGTGACAAAAGCTGCAGGAGGAGTAGCGCGCCAAACTTTGTGTGGAAAAATAATAATAATTATAATAATAATAATAAGTATGCAAGAGAACAATAGTGATGCTTTGCCTATGGCAAGCACCACTAACTAGAATGTACATTTCCTGAAGAAAATGTGAGTGGTGCTTGCCGTGGCAAAATTTCTTACCACAATGTCCCACCTACTGCCCAAAGTTGAAAGAGGCCACCCCCATGACAGTAGGATGTTCTGGTGCAGAGATATTGGTGTTGTTCCATGGTTGCTAGGGAAACCCATCTGGTTGATATGCAGTTACTAAGGTGACAGCCACCAATGCTACTTACCATCCTGAGTAAAATAAGTCAATCCGGAAGTCTCTACGATTTTGTAGTACAGAGATATGTGATTTGTTTCTTGGTTGCTAGGGTAACCCCATCTGGTTGCTAGGCAGTTACCAAGGTGACAGCCAACAATGCTCCTTGCTCTCCTGAGTGAAATAAGTCAACCCGGAAGTCTCTGTGATTTTCTTGTGCAGCGATATGTGATTTGTTTATTGGTTGCTAGGGTAACCCCATCTGGTTACTAGGCAGTTACCAAGGTGACAGGCAACAATGCTCCTTGCCATCCTGACTGAAATAAGTCAACCCGGAAGTCTCTGTGATTTTCTAGTACAGAGATATGTGATTTGTTTCTTGGTTGCTAGGGTAACCCCATCTGGTTGCTAGGCAGTTACCAAGGTGACAGCCAAGAATGCTCCTTGCCATCCTGACTGAAATAAGTCAACCTGGAATCTCTACGATTTTCTGGTTCAGAGATACGTGATTTGTTAATTGGTTGCTAGGGTAACCCCATCTGGTTGCTAGGCAGTTACCAAGGTGACAGCCAACAATGCTCCTTGCCATCCTGAGTGAAATAAGTCAACCCGGTAGTCTCTGTGATTTTCTTGTGCAGAGATGTGTGATTTGTTTCTTGGTTGCTAGGGTAACCCCATCTGGTTGCTAGGCAGTTACCAAGGTGACAGGCAACAATGCTCCTTGCCATCCTGAGTGAAATAAGTCAACCCGGAAGTCTCTGTGATTTTCTTGTGCAGAGATATGTGATTTATTTCTTGGTTGCTAGGGTAACCCCATCTGGTTGCTAGGCAGTTACCAAGGTGACAGCAAACAATGCTCCGTGCCATCCTGAGTGAAATAAGTCAACCCGGAAGTCTCTGTGATTTTCTTGTGCAGAGATATGTGATTTGTTTATTGGTTGCTAGGGTAACCCCATTTGGTTGCTAGGCAGTTACCAGGGTGATATTTATCAAGTCTACTTTCCATCCTGAGTGAAATAAGTCAACCCGGAAGTCTCTACGACATTCTGATCCTAAGATACACATCTTAGTGATATTGAATGGATGTCAATGGTGTTTTGTTGCTAGGGTGCTTTAAATGGTTGCTAGGGCGTGGCTAAGTAGTTCACATGATGAAAGATGAAGACTGATTACTCACCCAATTAAAACAAAGCAACTATCATGTCTCTAGGACATTCTGATCTGAAGATATCTTACTTCAATTGAAATCAATAAATGTGGTTGCTAGGGTGCTCCAAATTGTTGCTAGGGAGTGGCTTGGCAGCTGCCAATGATGAATATCCCATGGCTGCTTGTCAGTATGAATGATACAAACCAACTCCCATGCCTCTGTGACATTCAGAATGGAAGATATCTCTCTTTGGATTTTGGTTGCTAAGGTGCTCGAAAATGGTTGCTAGGGAGGGGCTAGGAAGTGTTGAGGGGATTCATGATTGGCTGTTTTACTGCCCCAAGTCAAACGAGACCACCCTCGTGTTTCTATGATAATTCAGTCCGGAGATATCCCTTTGATCTCTTTCAATGGAAGTCTATGGGAGTTGTTGCTAAGGTGCTCTAAATGGTTGCTAGGGCGTGGCTTGATAGCTTCACAATGATCTTGAGAGACTGACTGGTCATCTGAGTAAAATGAGCCCGCCCCCTTGTCTCTAAGACACTGTGATCCAGAGTTATGTTCAATACAAAATCTACCATAGACTTAACATTGGGGCAACTTTGGGCAGCTCATGCCCCCCAGGGGTGCAACTTTTACCCCATTGTGAGGTATGTTCTCACAGAGCCTGTCAGCCTCTTCAAATCTGGTTAATCACACGTCTCTGTGAAATCCTCGATCTGAGCTATGACTCGTCAAAGTTCGGCGCAATGTTAAGTCAATGGGATTTTTTGCCCAATTTTTTGCCCCTGGGGCAATCACCGTACCCCCGATCGATTATAAAAGTCATAGGACACCATTCCCAAATAATCCGCACGATTTGACGCCTCATTTGTGGGTTTTCGACCAAAAAATTTTGAAAAAAATTCCATTGACTTACATTGGGGCAACTTTGGGCAGCTCCTGCCCCCCAGGGGTGCAACTTTTACCCCATTGTGAGGTATGTTCTCACAGAGCCTGTCAGCCTCTTCAAATGTGGTAAATCACATGTCTCTGCGAAATCCTCGCTTTGAGCTATGACTCGTCAAAGTTCGGCGCAATGTTAAGTCAATGGGATTTTTTGCCCAATTTTTTGCCCCTGGGGCAAACACCGTACCCCCGATCGCTTATAAAAGTCATAGCACACCTCTCCTCAATGAGCCGCACGATTTGACACCTCATTCATGGGTCTACGCCAAAAGGTGCGGGACGAGTTAGGTGCCGAAGTTTTGTACGGAAGAAGAAGAAGAAGAAGAAGAAGAAGAAAAATAAGTATGTGAGATTACAATAGTGTTGCTTTGCAAGCACCACTAACTAGAATGTACATTTCCTGAAGAAAATGTGAGTGGTGCTTGCCGTGGCAAAATTTCTTACCACAATGTCCCACCTACTGCCCAAAGTTGAAAGAGGCCATCCCCATGACAGTAGGATGTTCTGGTGCAGAGATATTGGTGTTGTTCCATGGTTGCTAGGGAAACCCATCTGGTTGATATGCAGTTACTAAGGTGACAGCCACCAATGCTACTTGCCATCCTGAGTAAAATAAGTCAACCCGGAAGTCTCTACGATTTTCTAGTACAGAGATATGTGATTTGTTACTTGGTTGCTAGGGTAACCCCATCTGGTTGCTAGGCAGTTAACAAGGGGCAAGCCAACAATACTCCTTGCCATCCTGAATGAATTAAGTAAACCCGGAATCTGTACAATTTTCTGGTTCAGAGATATGTGATTTGTTACTTGGTTGCTAGGGTAACCCCATCTGGTTGCTAGGCAGTTACCAAGGTGACAGCCAACAATGCTGCTTGCCATCCTGAGTGAAATAAGTCAACCCGGAAGTCTCTGTGATTTTCTTGTGCAGAGATATGTGATTTGTTTCTTGGTTGCTAGGGTAACCCCATCTGGTTGCTAGGCAGTTACCAAGGTGACAGACAACAATGCTCCTTGCCATCCTGAGTGAAATAAGTCAACCCGGAAGTCTCTGTGATTTTCTTGTGCAGAGATATGTGATTTGTTTCTTGGTTGCTAGGGTAACCCCATCTTGTTGCTAGGCAGTTACCAAGGTGACAACCAACAATGCTCCTTGCCATCCTGAGTGAAATAAGTCAACCCGGAAGTCTCTGTGATTTTCTAGTACAGAGATATGTGATTTGTTTCTTGGTTGCTAGGGTAACCCCATCTGGTCGCTAGGCAGTTACCAAGGTGACAGCCAACAATGCTCCTTGCCATCCTGAGTGAAATAAGTCAACCCAGATTTCTCTGTGATTTTCTAGTACAGAGATATGTGATTTGTTTCTTGGTTGCTAGGGTAACCCCATCTGGTTGCTAGGCAGTTACTAATGTGACAGCCAACAATGCTCCTTGCCATCCTGAGTGAAATAAGTCAACCCGGAAGTCTCTGTGATTTTCTTGTGCAGAGATATTTGATTTGTTTCTTGGTTGCTAGGGTAACCCCATCTGGTTGCTAGGCAGTTACGAAGGTGACAGGCAACAATGCTCCTTGCCATCCTGAGTGAAACAAGTCAACCCGTAAGTCTCTGTGATTTTCTTGTGCAGAGATATGTGATTTGTTTCTTGGTTGCTAGGGTAACCCCATCTGGTTGCTAGGCAGTTACCAAGGTGACAGCCAACAATGCTCCTTGCCATCCTGAGTGAAATAAGTCAACCCGGAAGTCTCTGTGATTTTCTTGTGCAGAGATATGCTATTTGTTTCTTGGTTGCTAGGGTAACCCCACTTGGTTGCTAGGCAGTTACCAGGGTGATATTTATCAAGTCTACTTTCCATCCTGAGTGAAATAAGTCAACCCGGAAGTCTCTACGTCATTCTGATCCTAAGATACACATCTTAGTGATTTTGAATGGATGTCAATGGTTCTTTGTTGCTAGGGTGCTTTAAATGGTTGCTAGGGCATGGCTAAGTAGTTCACATGATGAAAGATGAA